>KZ308753.1:30835-41940 GCA_000376725.2 Ladona fulva | reverse complement strand
TATAAAGACGGAAATTCATAAAACCCTTAACACCTGTCGTGGAGTCATTTCATGTTATGATCTGCTCTATGTCTCGGAAGAGGAGATAACGAAGGAGATGGCATCGCAGGGTGTCATCTCCTGTCGTAGACTTAATAGGAGACAAAACGGGGAAACGATCAAAACCACATCGGTGGTCCTCACCTTTGCTTTGGACAAACCACCAGAGAAAGTACACGTTGGATATGAAGTCTGCAGCGTAAGACCATTCATCCCCAGTCCTTTGCGATGCTTTGTATGCAATGTATATGGGCATACTGCTCAAGCATGCAAGGGCAAGCCCACCTGCCCAAAGTGTGCAAAGGACCTACATGATGGGGAACCTTGCAGTAGCCCACCTCTATGTAGTGACTGCTCAGGAAATCACCTAGTTTACGCCCGCGATTGCCCTAAGCTACAAGAGGAAAAGAAAATTTTAGAAATTAAAGTGACAAAGAAGATCCCATACCTGGAAGCTAGAAGAAAATACAAAGCCCTAAGTAGCCCCACTTTCTCACGGTCCTTCGCGTTGGTGGCAAAAGTCGAGACCAGGATGCTTACTGTTGGATGCCAGACAGAATTCCCAGCTAGTAGCAAGAATGAAAATAGAGAAAAACCAAAGGACAATATAGAAAGTTCAAAGAAAATAAATTCAGCAAGCACCCAGATAGAGCAGAAAAACAAGAGAAAAGAAATAAAAGGAAAGAATGCCCATGTGGCAAAAACGAGTATTGAGAAACCAACACCTGGCTCTCCCCAACCATCAAGGCCTACAAACATCTCAGACCCAGGCCGAACATCAGACTCCTGCATGGAAGAGGATGATAGACTTTCATAGACTGAACTCCAATAGTTCCTCCTGGAGCGGAAGAAAGGGACAAAACCAAGGATCAAAAGATGAGGAAAGTTCACATTTTTACCCGATTTTACAAAAGGACATATTTTTAAATCTTACCACCCCTTATTTTACTGCTTTACCTATTTTACTTTATGGCTGACTCTATGACCTTCATATTACAGTGGAATATCAATGGCTTTTACCGACACAAGGAAGATTTTGATTCCTTAATGCGTGATTTTAACCCTCTTTGTGTGTGTCTGCAGGAGACACATTTTAAAGCTACAGACAAGGGAAGAATTAAAAATTTTAACGTTTTTAGACAAGACCTCACATGTGACTAAGGAGCCCATGGTGGGGTGGCTATTGCTACTCGGGAGGCCCTTTACACCTCTCGGGTGCCGCTCGCTACCCCACTGCAGGCATTGGCCGTGACAGTATACGCCCCAGAGGCTGTTACGATCTGTAACGTATACCTTCCTGAGGATGCTCCAGTCACACGCGAGAATCTGGAAGCTCTCTTCAGGCAATTACCTGAACCTTTTGTAGTTTTGGGAGACTTTAATGCTCACGACCATCTATGGGGGTCCTCTGCGTACCAGTACAATCGTAGAGGTCGCACTTTATCCACTGTTTTAAATGATTTTAACTTAATTTTACTAAATAAGGGGGAGAAGACACGTTTTAACAGTTTTAATGGTGAATTTTCCTCAATTGACTTATGCTACTAAATAAGGGGGAGAAGACACGTTTTAACAGTTTTAATGGTGAATTTTCCTCAATTGACTTATGCTACTAAATAAGGGGGAGAAGACACGTTTTAACAGTTTTAATGGTGAATTTTCCTCAATTGACTTATGCATGTGCTCAAGCAGTTTGACACTTAAGCTGGCGCTAACAGTGCATGATGATCTTTGTGGGAGTGATAATTTCCCTCTACTTATTAAAAAGGAAGGGATAACTCCAAGTTTTAATAGACCCTGCAGCTGGAATATCCGCAAAGCAGATTGGAAAGGTTACAAAAACTGTGTCAATTTCTCTCACAACACTCTTTTTGATGGTGTTCAGAATGTCGAGATCCTGTCTATACTTATTATACGTGCAGCAAAACAAAACGTCAAAACGCTCAGGAGGGGGCAACTCTCGCCCTGCTGTCCCTTGGTGGACCCAAGAATGTGCCGAGGCAATCTGGAAACGAAAAAGGGCCTTAAATATCTTTCGTAAACATCCCACAACGACCAACCTTATATCCTTCCGACGCCTCAGAGCAAAGGCCAGACAGACAGTGAGGGAAGCAAAGAAGAAATCCTGACAAACTTTTATCTCCACCATCAAACACAGAACACCAATTTCCCAGGTATGGAATAAGATTAGAGGAATTCAGGGATTCCACAAAAATCAAAACGTAAGCCATCTAAATGTTGATGGATGCATAAGCACATCCGACCACTCCATTGGCGAAGTCTTTGGCCATACATTTGGAAAAATAAGCAGCGACACGAACCTAGATCCCAACTTTCTTGAATTTAAAAGGACACAGGAAAGAACAAAGTTAAATTTTAAAGAACACCATGGAAAGGCAGATTACAACCTCCCTTTCACCATGTGGGAGTTAAAGGCGGCAATATCCAAAGCTAAGGATACATCCCCAGGAAGTGACAACATTCTGAATTCCTTAATCAGAAATCTCCATGGGCAGGTTTTAAACGAAGTCCTACGTACCTTCAACCAAGTCTGGGAGGAAGGATCATTCCCACCATCCTGGCGGGAATCTATAGTCATTCCGGTCCCCAAAAAGGGCAAAGAAAGAAGTGACCCTACTAATTACAGACCCATTTCCCTCACCAGCTGCCTATGCAAAACAATGGAAAGGATGGTCAACGGGCGGCTTGTCTGGTGTCTGGAGAGCAGAAACCTTCTATCAAGCATCCAGTGGACGTGGTTGTTCAACCCTAGACCACTTAGTCAGGGTTGACACTTTTATTCAAGAGGCCTTCCTCCTGCGCCAACATACAATTGGGGTTTTCCTTGACTTGGAAAAGGCCTACGATAGAGTATGGAGGTGGAAGATCCTCCAAAAGCTGCACAAGTGGTGATTCAGAGGAAACTTAACAAGGTTTATCCAAAACTTCCTATTAGACCGAACTTTCAGAGTCAGAATTTGGAACCACCTATCTAAACCCTTTCANTAGCGAATGATTTCCCGGACAGGAAGAGAACCTCTGTATCTGAAAGCTGGATCAGAGCTGAATGGTCCGTCTTCAGGACGAAGTGCCGAGTTGTCACATTTCGGGGGTTTATATAGTGAAAATTTGGTTACTTTCACTATTTTTATTGGTTGCATCCGTGGTGGCCAATCAGGTGTCTCCTTTCTCCCCTCCCTCCTTTTCTGGTTGGTTCCTTTGGTGGCCAATAACCTTATTTCTCCTGCTGATCATCTGTAGTACAGGTCTTCACGTTTTGTTAAGGGAGAAACCTTCCTCTATTCATTGTATTTCTTTCAAGTCCAATGTGGATAGACTCTTTGATTAGTCTATCCCAGAATTTGGCAGCATGGCACATCGGGGATGCTTGAACATTTAATTAAAATAATCTCCGAACTGATTAGGTGACACACGGGGGTACATTGTTTCTTGCTTCAGTTTCTGTATTACCTTTTGCCAGTCTGAAAAAAGACGCATCTTGATGGAAGGGATCTAAATTGTAGAAGAAACAGGTGCGGCGGAGGTGGATCGTGATTTAGAAGATTGAACTTGTTCGTTATTAACTGTGGTGGGAAGGGGAGCGAAGGATTTGGACAGTTTGTTGGTACTGGGTATAGGAGGAGAGGGTCGGTTCGCTTTCCGCTTCTTGGAGACTATTTCAATTTCACTTTCACTGGGTCATTTGATAGGGGAGGAAGCAAGGTTGGAAGAAGAAACCGTGCTACTCACTGTTTTGAAGGAGCCCGGGATGATTCCCTTCACGATCATGATCCATTCCTCGGCTGACAAGGAGCTTCTTGCCTTCTCTAGCATCTCGAAGGCTTCAGTGGCGGTGGAGAGGGCTGTCCTAACCGTGTCCGAGGCGGATGTAGTGGTCCATGTGGATAAGTCAGATGCTTGGGATGCTTGGGATGAGTTGGAGCTAACTGATGAGACGGACGCGCCGTCGTCATCTTCCATCGTTGTTGCTGTAAGTATCCCCTAGCGGATGCGTTTGATGATTATTTGCACTATTTTCTAGTCGGTGACCAAAGAAAATAAAGCTTGTGAAAACGGCCCTTCAAAGGGCCAGGCGCCGTCGTCACCTAAGCGTAAGACTTTTACATAAAGAGCACACCAGTAAGATACCACTTAAAGAGCTTCAGAGTCGATCCTCTGGCCGTTGCGCGTAGCGCAGCTTTCCAGAAGCTCGGCCTCTTCAAAATTGCATCCGTTGTTTTCACAATTACCACTCGCGTAAGGCCATCGTCTCCGGAATGGATCTCCATCACTCGTGCTAAAGGCCACTGAGCTGGCACCGTCTTATCTGCTTGTAGAAGCACCAACTCTCCGGGCTGAATATTGGCGGTCCGCTCCCTCCATTTACCCCTAGGCTGCAGGATTTGCAAATACTCAGCTGACCACCTGTACCAAAGGTGATGCAGCATCTGCTGGATCAGCTTCCACCGCTTGCCTATAGGAATATTTTCATCCCGGAGATCCACCTCTGGAATTATGTAAGAACAAGTTTTTATTAAGCAATTTTCGGGTGTTAACACTTGCAAATCCGTAGGATCATCCGATAGAGGCAGCAGAGGGTGAGAATTTAAACACGCCTCCATCTGACTTAGAAGAGTAGAAACATTTTCATAGGTAAGCTTTGTTTCACCTATGACTCGCTTCAGGTGATGTTTAAGAGACTTGACAGGTGCTTCCCAAATCCCCCCAAAATGAGGGGCCGCTGGAGGATTATGACGCCAGTTTGTTCCGGCGTCAGCCAACTTATCCATTATGGTTTTTGAGTGTAGTGAGGACCTTTTTTACAGCAGCCTCAACTCCTTATCGGCGCCAACAAAATTTGTACCTTCGTCGCTGTAAAGAACAGTGCAATGACCACGGCGTGATGTAAAACGACGGAAAGCCGCCAGAAATCTTTCCGTAGAATAACTGGAGACCGCTTCTAAGTGAACAGCTCTAGTTCAAGGGCGGAAACGGACGGCAGTATACCCTTTGTAAGAAGAACACCCTCTTCCAGGCGAAGTACGAATGGAAATCACCCCTGTGGGTAGGGGGATGGAGAATACTCCCGCGGCATCCCTGCCTGTCGTAAGAGGCGACTAATCGGGCGGGGAGAAAACCCCGAAAACAAACCACAAGAACAGCAAGGGCTGAGCTCGGACAGTGATGAGGATCAGCTGTCTGTGTGTGGTCATGCCAGCTGACCAAGGATCCACCCACGTNTACTAAATAAGGGGGAGAAGACACGTTTTAACAGTTTTAATGGTGAATTTTCCTCAATTGACTTATGCTACTAAATAAGGGGGAGAAGACACGTTTTAACAGTTTTAATGGTGAATTTTCCTCAATTGACTTATGCTACTAAATAAGGGGGAGAAGACACGTTTTAACAGTTTTAATGGTGAATTTTCCTCAATTGACTTATGCTACTAAATAAGGGGGAGAAGACACGTTTTAACAGTTTTAATGGTGAATTTTCCTCAATTGACTTATGCTACTAAATAAGGGGGAGAAGACACGTTTTAACAGTTTTAATGGTGAATTTTCCTCAATTGACTTATGCTACTAAATAAGGGGGAGAAGACACGTTTTAACAGTTTTAATGGTGAATTTTCCTCAATTGACTTATGCTACTAAATAAGGGGGAGAAGACACGTTTTAACAGTTTTAATGGTGAATTTTCCTCAATTGACTTATGCTACTAAATAAGGGGGAGAAGACACGTTTTAACAGTTTTAATGGTGAATTTTCCTCAATTGACTTATGCTACTAAATAAGGGGGAGAAGACACGTTTTAACAGTTTTAATGGTGAATTTTCCTCAATTGACTTATGCTACTAAATAAGGGGGAGAAGACACGTTTTAACAGTTTTAATGGTGAATTTTCCTCAATTGACTTATGCTACTAAATAAGGGGGAGAAGACACGTTTTAACAGTTTTAATGGTGAATTTTCCTCAATTGACTTATGCTACTAAATAAGGGGGAGAAGACACGTTTTAACAGTTTTAATGGTGAATTTTCCTCAATTGACTTATGCTACTAAATAAGGGGGAGAAGACACGTTTTAACAGTTTTAATGGTGAATTTTCCTCAATTGACTTATGCTACTAAATAAGGGGGAGAAGACACGTTTTAACAGTTTTAATGGTGAATTTTCCTCAATTGACTTATGCTACTAAATAAGGGGGAGAAGACACGTTTTAACAGTTTTAATGGTGAATTTTCCTCAATTGACTTATGCTACTAAATAAGGGGGAGAAGACACGTTTTAACAGTTTTAATGGTGAATTTTCCTCAATTGACTTATGCTACTAAATAAGGGGGAGAAGACACGTTTTAACAGTTTTAATGGTGAATTTTCCTCAATTGACTTATGCTACTAAATAAGGGGGAGAAGACACGTTTTAACAGTTTTAATGGTGAATTTTCCTCAATTGACTTATGCTACTAAATAAGGGGGAGAAGACACGTTTTAACAGTTTTAATGGTGAATTTTCCTCAATTGACTTATGCTACTAAATAAGGGGGAGAAGACACGTTTTAACAGTTTTAATGGTGAATTTTCCTCAATTGACTTATGCTACTAAATAAGGGGGAGAAGACACGTTTTAACAGTTTTAATGGTGAATTTTCCTCAATTGACTTATGCTACTAAATAAGGGGGAGAAGACACGTTTTAACAGTTTTAATGGTGAATTTTCCTCAATTGACTTATGCTACTAAATAAGGGGGAGAAGACACGTTTTAACAGTTTTAATGGTGAATTTTCCTCAATTGACTTATGCTACTAAATAAGGGGGAGAAGACACGTTTTAACAGTTTTAATGGTGAATTTTCCTCAATTGACTTATGCTACTAAATAAGGGGGAGAAGACACGTTTTAACAGTTTTAATGGTGAATTTTCCTCAATTGACTTATGCTACTAAATAAGGGGGAGAAGACACGTTTTAACAGTTTTAATGGTGAATTTTCCTCAATTGACTTATGCTACTAAATAAGGGGGAGAAGACACGTTTTAACAGTTTTAATGGTGAATTTTCCTCAATTGACTTATGCTACTAAATAAGGGGGAGAAGACACGTTTTAACAGTTTTAATGGTGAATTTTCCTCAATTGACTTATGCTACTAAATAAGGGGGAGAAGACACGTTTTAACAGTTTTAATGGTGAATTTTCCTCAATTGACTTATGCTACTAAATAAGGGGGAGAAGACACGTTTTAACAGTTTTAATGGTGAATTTTCCTCAATTGACTTATGCTACTAAATAAGGGGGAGAAGACACGTTTTAACAGTTTTAATGGTGAATTTTCCTCAATTGACTTATGCTACTAAATAAGGGGGAGAAGACACGTTTTAACAGTTTTAATGGTGAATTTTCCTCAATTGACTTATGCTACTAAATAAGGGGGAGAAGACACGTTTTAACAGTTTTAATGGTGAATTTTCCTCAATTGACTTATGCTACTAAATAAGGGGGAGAAGACACGTTTTAACAGTTTTAATGGTGAATTTTCCTCAATTGACTTATGCTACTAAATAAGGGGGAGAAGACACGTTTTAACAGTTTTAATGGTGAATTTTCCTCAATTGACTTATGCTACTAAATAAGGGGGAGAAGACACGTTTTAACAGTTTTAATGGTGAATTTTCCTCAATTGACTTATGCTACTAAATAAGGGGGAGAAGACACGTTTTAACAGTTTTAATGGTGAATTTTCCTCAATTGACTTATGCTACTAAATAAGGGGGAGAAGACACGTTTTAACAGTTTTAATGGTGAATTTTCCTCAATTGACTTATGCTACTAAATAAGGGGGAGAAGACACGTTTTAACAGTTTTAATGGTGAATTTTCCTCAATTGACTTATGCTACTAAATAAGGGGGAGAAGACACGTTTTAACAGTTTTAATGGTGAATTTTCCTCAATTGACTTATGCATGTGCTCAAGCAGTTTGACACTTAAGCTGGCGCTAACAGTGCATGATGATCTTTGTGGGAGTGATAATTTCCCTCTACTTATTAAAAAGGAAGGGATAACTCCAAGTTTTAATAGACCCTGCAGCTGGAATATCCGCAAAGCAGATTGGAAAGGTTACAAAAACTGTGTCAATTTCTCTCACAACACTCTTTTTGATGGTGTTCAGAATGTCGAGATCCTGTCTATACTTATTATACGTGCAGCAAAACAAAACGTCAAAACGCTCAGGAGGGGGCAACTCTCGCCCTGCTGTCCCTTGGTGGACCCAAGAATGTGCCGAGGCAATCTGGAAACGAAAAAGGGCCTTAAATATCTTTCGTAAACATCCCACAACGACCAACCTTATATCCTTCCGACGCCTCAGAGCAAAGGCCAGACAGACAGTGAGGGAAGCAAAGAAGAAATCCTGACAAACTTTTATCTCCACCATCAAACACAGAACACCAATTTCCCAGGTATGGAATAAGATTAGAGGAATTCAGGGATTCCACAAAAATCAAAACGTAAGCCATCTAAATGTTGATGGATGCATAAGCACATCCGACCACTCCATTGGCGAAGTCTTTGGCCATACATTTGGAAAAATAAGCAGCGACACGAACCTAGATCCCAACTTTCTTGAATTTAAAAGGACACAGGAAAGAACAAAGTTAAATTTTAAAGAACACCATGGAAAGGCAGATTACAACCTCCCTTTCACCATGTGGGAGTTAAAGGCGGCAATATCCAAAGCTAAGGATACATCCCCAGGAAGTGACAACATTCTGAATTCCTTAATCAGAAATCTCCATGGGCAGGTTTTAAACGAAGTCCTACGTACCTTCAACCAAGTCTGGGAGGAAGGATCATTCCCACCATCCTGGCGGGAATCTATAGTCATTCCGGTCCCCAAAAAGGGCAAAGAAAGAAGTGACCCTACTAATTACAGACCCATTTCCCTCACCAGCTGCCTATGCAAAACAATGGAAAGGATGGTCAACGGGCGGCTTGTCTGGTGTCTGGAGAGCAGAAACCTTCTATCAAGCATCCAGTGGACGTGGTTGTTCAACCCTAGACCACTTAGTCAGGGTTGACACTTTTATTCAAGAGGCCTTCCTCCTGCGCCAACATACAATTGGGGTTTTCCTTGACTTGGAAAAGGCCTACGATAGAGTATGGAGGTGGAAGATCCTCCAAAAGCTGCACAAGTGGTGATTCAGAGGAAACTTAACAAGGTTTATCCAAAACTTCCTATTAGACCGAACTTTCAGAGTCAGAATTTGGAACCACCTATCTAAACCCTTTCAGCAGACCAATGGAGTACCACAGGGCTCAGTTCTTAGTGTAACCCTCTTTTCCATAGCGATAAATGAAATAGCCCAATGCATTAAGACACCAGTCATAGCATCATTATTCGTGGACGATCTAGCAATTGTTTGCAGATCAACCAAACTTACAGTAGCGGCAAGGCAGCTGCAGCTGACAATTAATAGATTGTATAATTGGGCCCAAAAACATGGTTTCCTCTTTTCCCTTGAGAAAACAAAATGTATCCACTTTAACAGACTGAGGGGAATCCATACTCCAGAAACCTTATCCCTTGGCGGAAAGGAACTCCTCTACACACCTTTGATGCGTTTCCTGGATATGGCACTAGACAGCCGCCTAAACTGGCGAGAGCATTTACAGACATTAAAGTCCAAGTGCTTTTTAACTCTTAATATTTTAAAATTTTTATCTAAATCGACATGGGGAGCTGATCGCCCTACACTGCTCTTACTATATAGGACACTTGTTCGCTCTAGATTAGACTATGGCTCCATCGTATATGCATCTGGATACCCTTCCTACATTAAGGGAATAACTACTATACACAATCTAGGACTTCGTATGGCTACTGGTGCCTTCAGGACAAGCCCAGTTCTTAGTATATACTGTGACGCAGGGGAAACCCCCCTAGATGTTAGACGGAACATTTTAATGTGTAAGTATGTTTCAAAAATTTTAGCCTCTCCCTCGCATCCCTGTTACAGTATTGTTTTTAACCCAAAATTTTTAAACATTTACAACAGAAGAAGAAGGGTAACAAAACCCTTAAGTGTAAGGTTTAATGATTTTATCCAAAGCACCAATTTAGACCTTCCATTAGTGTGCCCAACAGAGTACCCAAAGGATCCACCTTGGCTACTGCCAAAACCAAAGATTTTAACCTTTTTAAATCAGCTAAAGAAATCCTGCACCAGCAACACAGAATACCAACAACAATATCATAGATATCTTAACGAACACCCTGAGCTTTCACCAATCTACACTGATGGGTCGAAATCAGACACAGCATGTGCATGTGCTGTGTTCTCTTCATATCACTGCATAATTAAAGACAGGATGAGTCCTTTATCCTCAATATTTACAGCTGAGCTTCACGCAATAAGGCTGGCCCTTATGAATGTAGTCGGAAATTCCGGCTCCTATCTCATTTGCACCGATTCCCTTAGTGCTCTACAGTCAATTGCCACCTATTCTCCAGCACATAGAATCACACAGGACNGATGGATCAAAATCAGACACAGCATGTGCATGTGCTGTGTTCTCTTCATATCATTGCATAATTAAAGACAGGTTGAGTCCTTTATCCTCAATATTTACAGCTGAGCTTCAGACAATAAGGCTAGCCCTAATGAAAATAGTTGGAAATTCTGGCTCCTATCTCATTTGCACCGATTCCCTCAGTGCTCTACAGTCAATTGCCACCTATTCTCCAGCACATAGAATTATGCCAGGGAGGCATTAGACATCCCTTTGCCAGAGTCTGTGAAAGTCCAGCATGAAGACTTAAGGGTTTATCTTAGAAAAGTTTCCCTGGAGCAATGGGCACAATCATGGAGGAACCTTGGCAATAACAAGCTGCGTCTTATTAAACCTGTTACGTCAGCGTGGGCCTCTTCAGTCAGGAGTTGTCGAGGAGAAGAAGTTGCAGTCACACGACTAAGGATTGGCCACAGTGCTCTCACTCACTCCTATCTCTTCTCAGAGGAGAAAATCCCTCCAAGCTGTGACAAATGCAACTGCCCCCTCAGCATCCGAC
>KZ308753.1:10998-30175 GCA_000376725.2 Ladona fulva | reverse complement strand
CTGCGGGTGCTCCTAGGAACAATGCAGTAACCCGTTTTTCTTTCTAAACAACCTTGCTAGAATGGTTGATTCTTAAATAATGAAAGATTCTAAGAAACTTTGGGACTGGAGAATGCATTTTACAACTGTATTCCATCTTTGTCAGTACTTTCCAATTGCAAGCGCTTTCCAACAGCAGTAACAATAGGCAGAAATGTTAAAGGTTTATCCTTTTTCGTCCATTCCTCAACTGTATTTGAGGTTTGAGAATTTATATAAGTATAATTACATGAAGGTGTTATGATACTAGATGATGTATTAAAAATTGACTATCTTTAAACAAATTTTTTTTTAAGTTAAATGTTTAACCATACAGATCGGAATATTGCACATGAAAAGAAACCAGGTTTTGCGTCTGCGCTAATGAAATATCAAAGCGACCGGTAATGTTCAACAATATTTATTGGAAACACGTAGTGTCAGAAATACTATGCGAGGTAATGCGATGTCCGTAATGGTGGCCGCTCTAAATGGTGGTCTGCGCGTTACTGTCTACCGCGTGACTCCGAGCCGCGTTACTGCCTCTCATCGCCGCCGGCTGTGGCGCTGGCATTTCAGACACATGAAAACTATAATGCGCCTTACCGGTCTGCTACATCACCCCCCTTGGCAGAGAAAATAGTATAAAAAAGGAAAAAAAAACATACATATATAGTTACCATACCACGTAGCACAATTATGAAAATAAGGTAAACGAAATAAGTATCGAATATTGTCATAGTAAAAACACACACAAATAAAATAAAACTACAATTGAAGGCATTGTAATTGAGAGAAAAATCAGAAAAATAACGTCAATATATAATATAGTCCTTAAAATTTTTCGGAAAATGAACTTTCCTTCCCGACTTAGTTCTGGACTTGGGTGGAGGTGGTGTAGGTGGACTAGGCATTGTTGGGGTTGTTATGCACCTTGACAACTCTAGTTCTGTCTTACTGTAACTCTCGCTGCCCCCGTTGTCCTGATCTTCACTCACAGATGCCGGTTTGATCCGGTCAATTGCTACAACCACCTCCCGTTCCCCCACACGAATTTTAAATGTTTTGGGGCCACGTGCAAGCACTAAATATGGGCCATCGTATGGCGGTTCTAAAGAGGCATGCAATTTGTCCTTTCGCACAAACACATGAGACACTGTATCCAAATCTCAGAAAACAAACACTGCACGCGACCCATGGCAACGAACTGGCTTAGGCCGGAACCTCCTCAGGTAATTCCTGAGGTTCGTTACATAATTCGGGGAAACACAGTCTGGGGTTGAAGTAGATGGTGCTATGAAGTCTGCCGGCAGCCTAAGAGGTACTCCTCTTAGGCTGCCGGGGGTAGCCTGATAGTATTTCGGCGGGGGTAGCCTGATAGTATTTCGGCGGGGGTAGCCTGAATGTCTTCCTTCAATGCGGATCGTAGCCCAAGCAGCACAGCAGGTAGGGCGTCGGTCCACTGGCAGCCTTCATGGCATCGGATTGCTGCCTTCAGCTGTCGATGCAGACGTTCCACCATCCCGTTAGCCTCGGGGTGGTATGCTGTGGTCCTCAGATGCTGCGTACCAGTCAGCACCATTAGCTGACGGAACAGATCGCTCTGGAACTGCCGTCCTTGGTCCGTCGTGATCCGGAGAGGAGTGCCAAAATGGGAGATCCATTCCTGAAATAGAACCCTGGCTGCGGTTTCCGCTGTGATGTCTTGTAGTGGAAAAGCTTCAGGCCAGCGGCTGAAACGGTCCACCCACGTCATTATGTACCTGCAACCTCGGCTGGATGGAAGGGGCCCCACAAAATCAATGTGTAGGTGGGCAAATTTATCATCTGCCAAAGAAAAAGTTCCTGTAGGCGATGACACATGGCGTGTCACCTTATTTTTTTGGCACTGGATGCAGGATCGGCTCCAGACTCGGCAGTCAGTCTTCATGGACGGCCAAACAAAATGCTCCGATAACATCCGCCTTGTCTGCCGGACCCCTGGATGTGAGAGCTGGTGGACTGCCTGGAAGGCCTGCCTCCTGAAATCTGCCGTGACGAATGGCCTCGCCACACCGGTGGTCATGTCGCACCACAGCAGCTTTGTTAATCCTGGTAGCTGAACCCCTTTCAGTTGCAGTGAGGAATTTCCTTGAGCAGCGGCTAGCTCTTCGTCCTTCTCCTGGGAATCTACTAAAAGTGAGGATTCTATGGAAGCAGAGATAGCATCAATACGTGACATGGCGTCCGCTACAACGTTGTCCTTGCCAGCCACATATTGGATGTCTGTGGTGAACTGGCCGATCAGGTCTAAGTGTCGGAACTGCCGCGGCGAGCACTTGTCCCTCAAGATACATACCTTGGCATGTGCCATTCCCTGAGACTCTNCCGTTTTTCTTTCTAAACAACCTTGCTAGAATGGTTGATTCTTAAATAATGAAAGATTCTAAGAAACTTTGGGACTGGAGAATGCATTTTACAACTGTATTCCATCTTTGTCAGTACTTTCCAATTGCAAGCGCTTTCCAACAGCAGTAACAATAGGCAGAAATGTTAAAGGTTTATCCTTTTTCGTCCATTCCTCAACTGTATTTGAGGTTTGAGAATTTATATAAGTATAATTACATGGAGGTGTTATGATACCAGATGATGTATTAAAAATTGACTATCTTTAAACAAATTTTTTTTTAAGTTAAATGTTTAACCATACAGATCGGAATATTGCACATGAAAAGAAACCAGGTTTTGCGTCTGCGCTAATGAAATATCAAAGCGACCGGTAATGTTCAACAATATTTATTGGAAACACGTAGTGTCAGAAATACTATGCGAGGTAATGCGATGTCCGTAATGGTGGCCGCTCTAAATGGTGGTCTGCGCGTTACTGTCTACCGCGTGACTCCGAGCCGCGTTACTGCCTCTCATCGCCGCCGGCTGTGGCGCTGGCATTTCAGACACATGAAAACTATAATGCGCCTTACCGGTCTGCTACATCACCCCCCTTGGCAGAGAAAATAGTATAAAAAAGGAAAAAAAAACATACATATATAGTTACCATACCACGTAGCACAATCATGAAAATAAGGTAAACGAAATAAGTGCCGAATATTGTCATAGTAAAAATACACATAAATAACTACAATCAAAGGCATTGTAATTGAGAGAAAAATCAGAAAAAAACGACAATATATAATATAGTCCTTAAAATTTTTCGGAAAATTAACTTTCCTTCCCGACTTAGTTCTGGACTTGGGTGGAGGTGGTGTAGGTGGACTAGGCGTTGTTGGGGTTGTTATGCACCTTGACAACTCTAGTTCTGTCTTACTGTAACTCTCGCTGCCCCCGTTGTCCTGATCTTCACTCACATACACCGGTTTGATTCGGTCAATTGCTACAACCACCTCCCGTTCCCCCACACGAATTTTAAATGTTTTGGGGCCACGTGCAAGCACTAAATATGGGCCATCGTATGGCGGTTCTAAAGAGGCATGCAATTTGTCCTTTCGCACAAACACATGGGACACTGTCTCCAAATCTCGGAAAACAAACACTGCACGCGACCCATGGCAACGAACTGGCTTAGGCCGGAACCTCCTCAGGTAATTCCTGAGGTTCGTTACATAATTCGGGAAAACACAGACTGGGGTTGAAGTAGATGGTGCTATGAAGTCTGCCGGCAGCCTAAGAGGTACCCCATATAGTATTTCGGCGGGGGTGGCCTGAATGTCTTCCTTCAATGCAGATCGTAGCCCAAGCAGCACAGCAGGTAGGGCGTCGGTCCACTGGCAGCCTTCATGGCATCGGATTGCTGCCTTCAGCTGTCGATGCAGACGTTCCACCATCCCGTTAGCCTCGGGGTGGTATGCTGTGGTCCTCAGATGCTGCGTACCAGTCAGCACCATTAGCTGACGGAACAGATCGCTCTGGAACTGCCGTCCTTGGTCCGTCGTGATCCGGAGAGGAGTGCCAAAACGGGAGATCCATTCCTGAAATAGAAATCTGGCTGCGGTTTCCGCTGTGATGTCTTGCAGTGGAAAGGCTTCAGGCCAGCGGCTGAAACGGTCCACGCACGTCATTAAGTACCTGCAACCTCGGCTGGATGGAAGGGGCCCCACAAAATCCATGTGTAGGTGGGCAAATTTATCATCTCCCAAAGGAAAAGTTCCTGTAGGCGATGACACATGGCGTGTCACCTTATTTTTTTTGTACTGGATGCAGGATCGGCTCCAGGCTCGGCAGTCAGTCTTCATGGACGGCCAAACAAAACGCTCCGATACCATCCGCCTTGTCTGCCGGACCCCTGGATGTGAGAGCTGGTGGACTGACTGGAAGGCCTGCCTCCTGAAATCTGCCGTGACGAATGGCCTCGCCACACCGGTAGTCATGTCGCACCACAGCAGCCTTGTTGATCCTGGTAGCTGAACGCGTTTCAGTTGCAGTGAGGAATTTCCTTGGGCAGCGGCTAGCTCTTCGTCCTTCTCCTGGGAATCTGCTAAAAGGGAGAAATCTATGGAAGCAGAGATAGTATCAATACGTGACATGGCGTCCGCTACAACGTTGTCCTTGCCAGCCACATATTGGATGTCTGTGGTGAACTGGCCGATCAGGTCTAAGTGTCGGAACTGCCGCGGCGAGCACTTGTCCAGCTTCTGTTGAAATGAGAAAGTGAGGGGTTTATGGTCCGTATATATGGTGAAGGCCTTCCACCATATGTCGGAACTGCAACACCGCCTTGTACGCTGTTAGGAGTTCCCGATCGTAGGCGCTGTAGTTTCTCTCTGCTTCATTGAGTTTCTTAGTCCAAAAACCCAATGGCTGCCATCCTTCTGGGGTGCGCTGCTGCAGGGCTGCACCTATGGCGGTGTTGGAAGCATCTGTAAAGAGACCCAGTGGATAGGAAGGATTGGGGTGCGATAAAAGCGCGCACTGGCTCAGCGCCCGTTTGCAGTTCGCGAAACAATTCTCTAATTCCGGAGTCCACTGGATAGAGTCCTCGCTCTTGACGTTTCCGGAAAGAAGGTCACTTAGGGGCGTTTGCAGTTTTGCGGCGTCCGGGATAAATCTCCGGTAAAAATTCACCATCCCGAGAAATTGCCTTAATTTCCGCACTGTGGAAGGACGAGGGAAATTCTGCACCGCCTCGACCTTATCGGCGAGAGGCCGTACGCCATCCGCTGACACGGTACAGCCGAGGAAATTGATTTCCTCGACCCCAAACACGCATTTGGCCGGATTAATCACGATGCCGTGCTCCTTCAAACGGCCAAACAACACTTCCAAATGATGGAGATGCTCTTCTTCGTCCACTGATGCAACGAGTATGTCATCGATGTAAGCGTACGTAAAAGATAAGTCCTTAAGCACCTCGTCGATGTGACCGCTGGAAGGTTTGAGCCGCGTTCCGAAGTCCGAATGTCATGAATGGGAACTCGAAAAGCCCGAAGGGTGTCACGATAGCTGTCTTCGGGATATGCGGGAGATACACCGGAATTTGGTGGTAGGCTCGCATCAGGTCGATCTTCGAAAAGATTTTGCTGCCACCCAAACGCTGTGCGAAATCCTCGATATGGGGAACAGGATAGCGGTCCGGCAAAGTCCTGGAATTCAGGGAACGGTAATCGCCGTAGGGACGCCACTCTTCTTCTTTCTTCGGGACTAAATGCAGAGGCGAAGACCAACAGCTGTCTGATCTCCGCGCGATTCCCGTCTTCACCATAAGCTCGAACTCCCGTTTGGCTACGGCGAGTTTGTCAGGGGCAAGACGGCGCGGCCTGGAAAACACTGCTGGTCCTGGGGTGGTGCGTATGTAATGCACCGTGGAATGTTGCACCCGCTGAAGAGATCCTAAAGGCCTGGTGATTTCCGGGAACGTCGCCAAGAGGCTATGATACCGAGAGGAACCGCGAATCATGCGCACTTGGTTGTGGTTCTGGAAAGACACAACTCCTGCGACAGAGAGATTGGTTTTGCTGTCAACCAGCCGTCGGTTCGCGATATCCACCAGAAGACCGAAATGACGGAGGAAATCGGCACCGATGATTGCCTGCGGCACGTCTGCTACCACGAATTCCCACAAGAACTCTCTCCGGAGGCCCAAAGATAAGGACAGCGTCACCAGGTCGTAAGTCCCGATTGGAGAGTCATTTGCCGCAAACAACTGAAAGTCAGTTTTGGCCCGCCGCTCTTTGATGCATCCCACGGGGAAAACACAAATGTCCGCTCCGGTGTCGATTAAAAATCTTACTCGAGACGTGGCGTCACAGATGAAAAGGCGGTCGGAACAGGAATTCGGGCCATTAGCCGCCATTAATGACCGTCGGTCCCGTTTCCCGATCCGTACGAACACGGCCGCGTGCATTTGTCCGCCTTATCTCCGCAGCGTCGTTGATACCAGCATATATCTTGACATATAACGGGTAACTTGACCATTCGGGGTAACCCCGAAACTGATATTTATTATCAATAGGGGTACCTATATTCCTTTGAATATTATGTTTTTTATGTTATATCATGTATGTTTGTATACTTTGTAATGCAAAGGAATAAATACCATTATTATTATTATTATATGACACATATTATAACAATGGATGTACCATCTTTCCAAAAATAAACACAAGGCTCAAGTTGAGATTTCTTAAAACAAACACTTAACACAACCTAATCCATTCTCTCATACCATGAGCGTGAAGCCTGTTTAAAACCATATATAGCCTTCTTTAATTTGCACACTTTGGTTGCATCTGAAACAAAACCATCTGGTTGGTACATGAATATCTCTTCATTCAACTTCCCATTCAAAAAAGCAGTAGAAACATCCAAATGATGCACATGCAAACCACGAGAAACTGCAATTGAAAAACACAATCTTAAGGTATCATGCCTCACCACAGGTGCAAAGGTATCAATATAATCAACACCATAACGTTGTGAGAAAACTTTAGCCAGAAGGCGAGCCTTAAACTTGCTCACTGTTCCCTCGGTATTACGTTTTAATTTAAAAACCCATTTACAATGCACAATGTTTCCACCCTTTGGTTTGTCCACAAGATCCCATACTTCATTTTCCTGAAAAGAACTCATCTCCCTCTCCATTGAATCTCTCCAGTGAATTTGATCAGAACCATTTAGAGCCTCAGTAACTGATGTGGGCTCTACAGTTTCATCAGATGCCAGATACAATTCAAAGTCAGGAAATTCCTTTTTCTGTCTATCCCTCATAGGACATCTCCTTTCACCTTCACTAACATTATTTTCAGGGACATTTACATGTACCTCATTTTCTTCCACGACTGATTGATTTTCAACACCATGAACATGATTGACATCAACATTTTCATCTCTGTGACAACCATCATCATCAATTACATTATTCAATCTAGGAATTAAAAAATCATTATCTAAGTTTAATTGTACAGGTACATTCAAAAAACCTTTCCTCTCTCTACCAATAGCCTTTACTGCTGTAAAAGAATTTTCTTTATACTCAAAATCTCGAGCAATCACAATTTTATTTGGATTTTTAGGATTAAGCAAACGATACCCGTTAGTATCTGAAGAGTAACCCACAAAAATCATTCCTTCACTCCGAGGATTCAGTTTGTCCCCTCGAACTTCCTCAGGGATTAAAGAATAAGCATCACAGCCAAAAACCTTGAGCTGACTATGACTGACTTTCCTAAAAGTCCACAAGGCCTCAGGTACATTACCAGGAACACTCCTGTGAGGGCTCCTATTCAATAAATACACTGCTGTGTTAGCAGCCTCAGCCCACATCTGCTTAGGACTTCCAGAGTGGAAAAGCATGCAGCGCACTTTTTCAAGAATAGTTCGGTTCAACCTCTCAGCAACTCCATTTTGTTGAGGAGTATACCTCACGGTTTTCTGATGTGTGATTCCTCTAGATCTGAAAAAATTCTGAAGTTCATCACACAAAAACTCAGCTCCATTATCAGACCTGAAAACTTGCAACCTTTTACCAGTGACATTTTCAGCCATATTTACAAAATCAATCACATACCTTTTGGTTTCAGACTTACTTTTCAGAAAATAAACAGTAGCCCTCCTAGAAAAATCATCTATAAGAGTGTACCTTGACCCATTCCATGACTTTACATTTGCACCAAAATCACAGAGATCTGAATGAACAAGACCTAATAGCTCATGTGCCCTAGTACCATCTTCCTTAGGGAAAGGTTTCCTATGTTGTTTCCCAAGAACACAAACATCACAATCATTAGCAGATTCACATTTAAAATCAATACAATCTGTTTTGATTTAACATCTAAACGGTATAACCCATTACTCGTTCTACTTGCAGTGGCAAGTACTGTACCACTACATATAAAATCATTGTCAAACATTCTGCAACCCTTCTCATCACAAACAACAGTGATCCCTTTGTCTGTTATTTGGCTAACAGAAAGCAAATTCTCTTTCAAGCCAGGAACATGTAAAACGTTTTTGAGTTCAGAAATATGATCACTTACACTCAAACTTACAGTTCCAGTTCCAACACCTCTACTTACAAGCCGACCATTATTACCCACAGTAATTTCTACGTGACCTTCAGCATCAGGGCAATAATCATGCATACGATCTCCATGGGGTGACATATGCATAGATGATCCGGAATCGACGAACCAATCTGAGTCAGAAGATACAGCTGACAGGGCGCACAGAAGACTTCTCTTATTTCTCCTATCTTCTGCATTCTTCTCTCCCTGAACCACGACTCTGCTCTCGTTCGGAATCTTCTTCTTTCGTAACTGAGGGCACTGCGTTTTAAGATGCCCCTTTTCACCGCAGTTCCAGCATTTCCACGCATTCATAGCCGACGATGAAGCACTGGCCTTTTTGCCCTTCGAGTACAGGGCATTGGAATCAGGAACACTAGAATTTTGCCCAGCACTGATGTTCTTCCGGTAGCTCTCATCGAGTAATATCGTTTTCACGTGATCCAAACTCAACACACTCTCGCCGCTCGTGATTGCCATGACGAGATTATCATAAGAATTCGGCAGCCCTTGGAGGAGCATCGCGGCAACGAAATTCTCAGCCATCGGCTCACCAACGCCTTCCAATTTGTGCGCCAACATGATCACCTCGCTGATGTATGCGTCCATGGATTCAAACTTATCCAATCGCATTTGGCACATCGAGCGAAGCAGGGAAACGTACCGCCATTTACCTATATCCTCATATGCTTTGGATAAAGCATTCCAGGCTTCCATAGCAGTTTTTGCCGGTCGAACATGAGGATACACCACTGGCTGTACCATGAGGCAAATATCCGCCAACGCTTTTTCATCCCTACGCTCCATGCCGTCACCTGAGTCCGTTCCTCGAACGCAGCTCCATAAACCATTTCGTCGTAAATAATTTGTCATAGCAAACGACCAGTCATAATAGTTCTCCCGGCCCACGAGTTTTTCAAAACCGTATGCCTGCGACGTGACCTGTGATTCGCTCATTTTTGCTAAATTAAAAAAGTTTACCGCAAAAAGAAAACGAATATTTACAGCGGCGCTTCACGGATGTCGTTCTGGGCCCATAACCTGTTAAAGATTTCAACTCGTGGAGAACGATGACGAGGGATTTTATGTGGCTGGGTAAAGCAAACAACCTCTCACGTGCAAGAAACCAGGCGAACTGCCATAGAGAATTTATTTAACGGGGACTTCCGGTACACAGGAACAAGAAACAAAAGAAGAATGAAAAACGCCTGTAGGGAGATTACAAACAAATCCAAAAGAAATATTACAACAAAAGGTAAGGTGCCTTATGAGGCATGGACTGGGAGAAAGGTCCATATTGGACATTTAAAAATTTTTGGTTGTCTTGCTTAAGGGTACCTTAGCAAAGGCTAAAAGTTGGGGCCCCAAACTATCATTGTGTGTCTGTGGTAAGGTTATAAGCCTTCCTATTCAATTTACTGCTTTGTAAGTAACAATTGGGAAACAATTTTGAGGGGTTAGCGTTTATTTAACATTTTAAATTTAGCTTGCAGTATGCAGGCAATTTTCACTCATAAAATAATGAGGGTTCCTCATCACATCAGAAAAATGATCCATCTTAAGATGGATCATTAGCAATAATTATTGCTAACAAAAGTAGTTATAACACTTTAAGCACAATTTCATCAGTAAAATACTTTGAAATAAGACTCAAAAATTAATCAGTTTACTTCCATTCATAGTGTTACTCACTATTTGATTTTTAAAGCTAATTTAGCATCAATTATAACCCTTAGAATTTTTACATGAATGTTTTGTGCAACAGACCGATTTTTCATGCAAAGAGCCAACTTAATCGTACTATTTTTTCTTGAGTAAATAATAACAGAACACTCATCTATGTTGAAATACAAGAGATCTTCATATCTTTACCCTGAAAATTTCACCATTACCTCCCTCAAGCAATCTAACCTATGCCTTCCACAAAAATTATTTCCAGAAATGTCTAGGGCAGACATAGGTTCCTTGTAGGATGTGCTGCATTAAATTTAGATTTCCAATTATAATAATTTAGTTCATCACAAGTACATTCAGGTACACAGAGTAACATTAATTAAGAGAGATAACTTAATACTCAATAGATCAGTACAGAGGACCTCAAAACATTCAAAAGTCTTTTCATGCATCTCCAGCACATTATGAATATTGAGCTAGGCACAATACCTTCTTCTGTTTTGTTCTTCTTCATTGATGCCACAGCACAAAAGACAAATACTCAACCCCCACCCCTATAATGATATTAATAATAATATCAATTGATTCAGATGAGACTTTGTGGTAGGCATCCATTGAAAACAGTCAATAAAATAAATATTTACTGTGGTACGGGTAGGAGTGTTGTTTTTATTCACCGTTTTCTATAATTGAAATATCACAATTTTTGTAAAGGTTTTACATTTTAGAGATGTGGATGGAAGGGCCGGACAAAAAAGGGACCTTCAGCCTTCTTTGGAGGGATACAAAGGTTTGATCGTGAAACAGAAGCATCTTGGACAGCTAGATCTCGTATAACTGTCATTCGTTTTCAACGACTAGCCTGGAATTTCTATACGTGAATTATAAATCGCCAGTGACGTACGATTTGCTGTACAAAACTAACCGAGGTCACCCCTTCAATAAATTTCGCAAAAACCTCCAGAATGAGTTATTTTGGGCGATGAAACGATTACGGGGAGTGCAGTCTTTCAATGAAATCTCATTGGACTTATTTGAGAATATATACTGTAGGAGAGGATTGGAAGCGACAAGTGATTTATGCCCCAATTCGATNTGGGATACCAGAATCTTAAAAGGATAAAAATAAGTATAAATATTATTAAATTGAATTAATACACAGTATTAAGGTAATAAACAAAATTAAAATATGATTGTAGACAAGAGAATTGCAAAGAAATAAATAAAGAGTTTAATTAAACTGTTCAAGCTCTTTTTATATTATTTTGAAAGGTAGGTAAAGTACAAGTCAATATTTTAGTTTTAAGTTTAGTTGCATTATAATCTCTCATCATTCTATTGAGAGGAGAAAAATAAGAGTAATTTCTCTTCCAAAGATGGCAACATAGTTGCCGAAATACGTGTCGAGAACAACACTTGCTAAACATAGGAAACGGATAAGGATGATTTAGCGCAAGTTGGTGCACACCCAGGAAAATTTCCAAGGAAGAATGGAGTTGAAAAAAGTCTGATGGGACTGAGAATCGAACCTGGGTCTCCCAATAGCCAGTCGGGTGCTCTGTCCATTGAGCTATCCTGGCAGAATATTTTTCTAGCCATTTGCCCACAAAGTCTCCCAAATAGCTTGAAAAATATTCTGCCGGGATAGCTCAATAGACAGAGCACCCAACCGATGATTGGGAGACCCAGGTTCGATTCTCAATCCCGTCAGACTTTTTTCAAGTCCATTCTTCCTTGGAATACTCGCTAGCACGGACAACTCTAAGCCCTGCTGTTGGGAATTCTTGAACAGTTAGTTAGCTTGAAAACAACACCTATTGGGAGCTTATCTCAGATTCTAATTGGGAACCCAACCCAGAAACACTGTACACTAAAGCACTGATTAATATGGTCACTGTAGGAAGGTTGTCACATTGACAGGCTGTACTCTTAATGTGTAATATTAGCATATATGTTTCTGTTCCTAAGTGCATGTGATACTAGTGACTCAGTTCATTGACTAATCATAAACATTATTGAAACTTAGTGTCAGTGAAAACTTATTAAGGCAGTATTATGTATTTGTTTGTCATTTTAATCATGTTCTTATTTCTAGGCTATATATTATTTTCCAGCTTTCTGTTTCTAAATCTCTTAGTCATTACTCTCAGTAGGTTTGCGCAGGTTTTTCACACCCCCTTCCTCATGGGTGTTTCCCCGCTGTGGATATTTGTTTTTCCTAGGCTTCACTTAGGTTTTTAAATCCACAACTAAATATTTCCAATTTTGTCCTAATTCAACTTAAGTTAACTTTTATTATCTATTTTTTAACTCTTTGATATTATTATTAATTTACATTTTTTTTAAATATTGACGATGGATTAAATGGAAGAGAAGACTTTAAAGTCTCAATTTCACCCAAAATAAAGACATTATTTATTTATTTACTCTATGTTGAATCTTACATATAAAAAGTAGAGTGTATTTGTATATGTTTGATGTCACAAAACTTTCAAACTTTGAAATGTCTTCCGTGGACAGATAACGGACTAATTCTCCTAATTGTCCCTAGTTCGACACAAGACATTTAAAACTGTTTCCATAAGAAATGTATGCTCACTTTTATCAGATGAGTCTTGATGCTTTCCCCGTGGAATGTATGTTGAAGATAGTCTTCTCGGGCTGCTAACCGGGTGGCTTCTCGGTGAAATGCCGACGTTTCAGCCGCTATCACTGCGGCCATCCTCAGGGTTGAGTGCCTAATGTGGTTTCTTGGTCTCGCTTATATAGGGGGGAGCCTCTTGGCTCCTTTCACCTGATTGGTTGATGGCCCATGGTGACATTCCTCCCTTATTCTTTGGATAATGGGTTTCCATGCTGATGGAAGTTGGAAACCATTGTCTCGGTTGAAATTGTTTGTTGCTAGTCTGATTTCAATTGACTCTTTGATGATTCTGTCCCAAACAGATAAATTTTGGGACAGAATCATCAAAGAGTCCAGAAACGGTGGTATTTCACCGAGAAGCCACCTGATTAGCTGCTCGAGAGGACTATCATCAACTCACTTTTATCGCTTGCAAGGTTTGTTTCTTGTGCAATGTTTAATCAGAAAGAGCTGCCATACAAAATTGAGGCAAGTATCAAAAGAAGGGAAATTGAATAAATAATGTTGTTGTGGAATACTGTTTAGGATCCAAAATTATGAGAATTTTGATGAAATACTCAAAAGCTTGGTGACATTTTTTGTTTGTAAGCAACTGGTTCTCCTGATGACTGATTCCATAGTTGAATCCAGGCTCTTCGATTTCAGTTCACTTTTAGGGTTTCTTTCTTTTGCAAAATTAAATATGAAAAAATATTCGTATAATATTGAGTCATGCACTAAGAGAAAGGAAACTGAATAAAGATTCTTATTTTGGGCGTTGAGCGTTGAATATTGTTTTCTGTTCAAAATTGCATGAATTTTGATAAATTAAGGAAACTTTTCTAAATTTTGAGGATGTAAACAAGTCGTTCCCCTGATGACTAATTACTTTGTTGAATCTCATGCCTTTTCATATCATAATTTATTGGAAATTAAGGTCCAATGAGATATTTTGGTTTATCTTTCGTAAAAATAGGGATAATACAACAAGTGTGAAAAGTAGCAACATTCCCTTAACAATGTGGAAGAGTCATATCATAGTAGTTCAGTGGTTAGAATAGATGATGCCTGGAAAGTGGGAGACCTAGGTTTGTATCCCAGTTATCAACATCAGCCATTTTCAAACCGACTTCGGATGTAGGCCTCTCCAAGCGCTTTCCAATCTCTCTATTCTGAGCTTCTCATTGCCATGTTACCCCTAAATACTGAATGATGTCTCTGTTCCATCGGTCCCTTGGTCTTCTTCTTGGTCTCTTCACATCTCTTGGTATCCAATTCAGAACTGCTGATGTCCATCGGTTGTCATTTCTTGTGAAGTGATCTTACCTTATCTATGATGTCTGTCACTCCTGTCATCTTCCTAACCCAGGTGTTGCGTTTCCTGTCTCTTCTTGTGATTCCAAGCATACACCATTCCATACTTCTTTGTGTAGTCTGAAGTCACTAGGTTATTGCTGCATTTAACACCCATGTTTCACTTCCATATGTCAAATTTGGTAGAATACATTGGTTGAAGACCTTTCTCCTCAGGACCATGTCACTATTTTTCACACTTGTTATTCCTTGAGGATTCAACCGCACGACTTCATCATGCAAAGTATTTACACCTTTCTTTAATCCATAGGACTAATATATGTAATTCTCTCTATATTTTCCCTGTTGAAAATCAACGGGCCTTTCAGCTAGTTATATATAAAAGTTGAAATCCTGATTTAAATGTTTCTTCCTCCCAGGAGCCAACTCATGGTCCAATGGAATCCAAGCAGTTGGTTGCTATGGATGCTGAGGCATATAAACATCTTCACGAGGCAATTGAGAAGGGAGACATCAAGTTGGTGAGATGTCATCCAGGGGAGCTGTACTTCTCATAGGAAGACAACTCGGCTATCTACAAGGCATTCTCTTGCAGCAAATATGAAATAACTTCACATCTAATCCACACAGGCGCTAGGATTCATGATTTTGAGATTGAAGATTTATATAGACTCGAGATAGATCTGACTCATGTCAACTACCTCCTCTTACATTACAACAGAAGAGCAGAGAAATCTTGCGTTTTCCAACTAATATCCTGGAGCCAGTCTCCCCAAAGTTTGGATGGGGAGCATCTAAGTTCAATTGTGTCCATGTACGAAGAATTCTTCAAATCAGAAATCATCAAAATGCTGATGAAAGTCTTAGAAGGCAAAACTTTTGATATAGTGTATGATTTCAGCTCAGAGGATGTAAACAGGGTGTATCGTCTATACGAAGAAGAGTGTGAGGTATTTGGATTGACTCTATCAACATCTAAGGAAATCTTTATTGGAGCCAAGAACTTGTTGGCTTGTGATCCTCGGAAGAGAGCCAAAGTGTACGGTGTGGTGGCGGAGGAACTTTGTCATTTGGCACTGACAATGATNTGTCATCTTCCTAACCCAGGTGTTGCGTTTCCTGTCTCTTATAGTGATTCCAAGCATACACCATTCCATACTTCTTTGTGTAGTCTGAAGTCACTAGGTTATTGCTGCATTTAACACCCATGTTTCACTTCCATATGTCAAATTTGGTAGAATACATTGGTTGAAGACCTTTCTCCTCAGGACCATGTCACTATTTTTCACACTTGTTATTCCTTGAGGATTCAACCGCACGACTTCATCATGCAAAGTATTTACACCTTTCTTTAATCCATAGGACTAATATATTTAATTCTCTCTATATTTTCCCTGTTGAAAATCAACGGGCCTTTCAGCTAGTTATATATAAAAGTTGAAATCCTGATTTAAATGTTTCTTCCTCCCAGAAGCCAACCCATGGTCCAATGGAATCTAAGCAGTTGGTTGCTATGGATGCTGAGGCATATAAACATCTTCACGAGGCAATTGAGAATGGAGACATCAAGTTGGTGAGATGTCTGTTGCAAGATCATCCAGGGGAGCTGTACTTCTCATACGAAGACAACTCGGCTATCTACATGGCATTCTCTTGCAGCAAATATGAAATAGCATCACATCTAATCCACACAGGCGCTAGGATTCATGATTCTGAGGTTGAAGATTTATATAGACTCAAGATAGATCTGACTCGTGTCAACTACCTCCTCTTACATTACAACAGAAGAGCAGAGAAATCCTGCGTTTTCCAACTAATATCCTGGAGCCAGTCTCCCCAAAGTTTGGATGGGGAGCGTCTAAGTTCAATTGTGTCCATGTACGAAGAATTCTTCAAATCAGAAATCATCAGAATGCTGATGAAAGTCTTAGAAGGCAAAACTTTTGATATAGTGTACGATTTCAGCTCAGAGGATGTAAACAGGGTGTATCGTCTATACGAGGAAGAGTGTGAGGTATTTGGATTGACTCTATCAACATCTAAGGAAATCTTTATTGGAGCCAAGAACTTGTTGGCTTGTGATCCTCGGAAGAGAGCCAAAGTGTACGGTGTGGTGGCGGAGGAACTTTGTCATTTGGCACTGACAATGATGTTTGAGAATAATGCAAAACCATGCAGGGAAGAAGATTCTAAATTAAATCAGGAATTCCATGATATTTTTGTAGGTGTGAAACCTTTATTTGATCAATTATGTGATTTGGAATCAGTTATTAGAGACGTTTTTGCAAATTATTTTGCTTACCAATGGGAATGTGAGTTAATAGCACTTGTTATAGGAATATATGGGGAAGAATGTGGAAGGAGGATTTTTCAGCAATACTGTCTAAACTCCTCTTATTCTATGATAAGAATGTGCTTCAAAAGTGCAAAGAGCACACGGACCCATTGCTAAACACAAAGCCACAACGGATCATGGATAGACTAATGAAAAAGGTTAATTTCTTTTCGTTCAAAGAAAAGCAAATACGACCGCTGAAGGAACGTTTTCCGTCTTTCAGAGACCATCTGGTGGATGAGGATGGAATTTCTGTGGTAACAACGAACTGTACCAAGTTGTGCGTGTTACAGATTTATCACGAGCTCAAGAGAGAAATACAAGGACATGCTGGACAAGAAATGTCTCTTCTTATCAAGGAAATGTTTCAAAATGAAAAGAGATCAAATACTGGTAGCTCTGAAAGGTAAGTTTTGGGAGTACTTGATATTCATGCTGGATGAGAAGAAGATGAATCTGCGGAAATTTAAAGTGGAATACCTCACTTTGATGAGTTCAAAAATGAAGGCATAAGAATAATTTTTGTTTTGGGATGCCCGTCTCTTTGCCAGAAATTCAAAAGTAAGGCTTTCAATTACAAATGGGATGATTTATACAGATCTATATATATAGACTGACGAATACAAAGATTTTCAACATGTTATTACGTATATTTTCAAAGGAGAGGAGGAGAGTATATATGTTCCAAAGGAGTGTTTTCCCAAGGTTTTCAGTGAAGAAGACATCATGAGAGTAGTTGGTGGTGAAACGATTGAAATCTGCGATGGAGAGGAACTGTATTCTCAGGGTTACATCCCAGAAACATACATCGAAAGAAAGTTTCAGGTAATGGCTGTTGACAGAAATATGTTCAAAAATTTGCCACCAAACACTAATATTTTCTTGTCTGGCTCGAGTAAGAGGGAATTTCAGGAGCTTTACATAAATGAAAAGCTGGTGCAGTTCCTAAAGGGGCTAGAGGATATGATTCAGGATGGTAAATCAATTTTTATCCTAAGTGGTAAAGAAGCCATGACTTTTAGGGATTTTGAAGGGATGAACTCTGGCAAAACTAATATTTGGCTTCACCATGATAGTGAAGTACATTATCTTATGAACTCTGATTCATCTGGTGATGTTTTCAAACAAAATTTGAAGCAAATAACGCTCACCGAAAAGGAGATGCTGGTTTTCCTGAAAAGGAAAAGAGTTGTCGTAATCTCTGACAATGCTGGATATACTGTTATCTCCAGCCTTGTGAGGGGAGTGAAAGAAAATGTGCCTCATTCGTGGTTATGGAGAGTTGATTTCAATAAATTTTCGACTAAAGATGATGATTCTCTCTCCCTTGGGCATATAACGGAAAAAAGTGAGGAGGAAGAGGTGATTGATCACCTAATCCTCATGCTGGGCATTGACAATGGCTTGGAGAGGTATCTATTCAGGAAATCCAGTGGATATGGTCGCTGTTTTATATTCTTCGATGGTTTCGATGAAATTCCATCGAAATATAAAACCAGTGCCCTCAAACTCCTTTAAGAGAAAACACTGCTGTGAACCTGATAATAGCCACCAGGAAACATCACCAGCTGGAATTAGAGCAACTGCTGAATACATATTCGCACCAATTGGTCCCTTTTTCCCTGGAGGACCAAGTGAAGTATTTGGAAAAGTTGTGGAGGGAGACATTAAAGTATCCATACGGGAAAGGAATGCAAGCCTACCTGAGAGACAGGAAAAAAGTTCCTGAAAAAATTAAAAATATCATACAAGAGTTGAATGTAGAGTCCATTCCAGAATATAAAGAACTAATTCTCGCATTAAAGAGGATAGAGCTTAAAAACAGTTTGGAATCAGTGAGGTGTGACATAGAAAAAGTTAAATTCACCAATTTGGCTGAACACATTCTAAGCAAGATGTTAGAAATGACGAAAGGCAACAAGATTTTGTATCCATAGGTTGGTAGTATGTATTTCGAGTTTTTTTTGTTGTTTGTACTGGCGTCTCGATAGAGGGCAGTGGGGAGAATCTTAAATGGGAGGGGGTGGTAGGATGTTTCATAGAGTAAGTAAGAGTATCCTTACTCTATGGGATGTTTTCCTCTGTCGAAGAAGTACACTTTCAGCACCGCTAGATAGCGTCATAGCCATCAGTTACCAAGTAGTTAACAATTTGCCTGTAAAGATGGCCCTCTGAGCGACTGATAACCAAAATCTTCTTGGACGCGGTAAAAGCGATTCGTTAGGTTCGAGACACTGTATCGTTTGGATCTGTGATTCGCACTTCGCATATAACGTGGACGAACGAAAAATAAGGCAGATATTGGAAAATCGTTCGCAGAATATCTACAGAATTCCTGTTTTGAGTTAATTAGCACAACTGGGTTCATCCTGTGGATAACATGGGCCGAAACCACTGTGATGTGAATGGTTGCCCCAGCCACGTTTCCCAAGTACCTCTTCATATGTTTCCTAGGACTGTAAGAAGGTAAGCAATAATTTCATCTTCCAGTGTGCTGGTTAACAAGAGAAAATAACCATTTAAACAGCCTGATTGATATGTGTAGTAGGGGTAGTATAAGGCCGATTTCGGTAAGCAAGAATAAGCTCTTTTATACGATTAGTATAAGAGTCCGATCAGCATGTATGCAAATGTGTTCATTCAGTGATTTCCTAGAGCGACTGCATGTTATGAAATTGAACGCCTTAGGCCACTGCGGGGAAGCAATTTCTGTTATCA
>KZ308752.1:1524247-1534875 GCA_000376725.2 Ladona fulva | reverse complement strand
GATGCAACATTTATGTATTGTAACGAGGAGAGGTGTTAATATATGGCGTTATGCATCCATAATTGTATGTACGCAGGATGTTCTTTTGTTTTGTGCGAGTAGCGGCCATATTGGCATCATTAAAGAGAAAGCAGTTCGCTGTCAGCATTCAAACTGGTCGGCTGTTATTTATATCGTTCCTCATCCACATTAGGATAAGTGCGTTGCATGCGTTTATTCTTGACCGTTGTAACATTACTACCATAAACCACCAACTATACACTGCCTGCCCTACATCCTCATCCATATACCACCTGCCATACACCGCCTGTTATACAACTACTGCCATACGTCACCGGCTATACACCACCTGCCATACTTCACCAGCAGTTTGCGGCGACTCACAAATCATAATAACAGAATTTGTTGGGTTACAACACGACACCATATAGGAAAGTATATACCATATAAGATCTATAGCAAAGATATTCTAATACACCCCCTGCCATACGCCAAAGCATTTACGTCAGATGGCCAATCTTATTACTGTTTAGATGCTCCTCGAAAATCTAACATTCAATTATCAAGTCAAAATCAAAACAGGAAGTAGCTCAAAATATTATCCAAATTTCCTGTCTATTCCTTTTGGAGTAAAAATTAACGTGCCCTGGCATCAAACCAATGATCAATTTAGAAATTCATAAACTTATATATATGAGCTATACTAAATAGCTATATCCATTTTCCGAATTTTATTTACTTTGTTTTTTGGAAAGTCCTGAAAATTTTTAAAAGCCACCCCATATAAACCTTATGGGTGAAATTTGATTTATCCTGGCATCAAACCAAGTACACTTGCGGTAGAATTTCATTCATATAACGGTTTCAAAATTTCTATAGTAATTATCACTAAGGTTTGATGGCAAAACTCTATTGGGAAGTAGCACCAAATATTTAAAAAATGTTTAAAAAGACTTCCTGTGTATCCTTTATGGGCAAAACTTTATGGGTCCTAGGATAGAAGTGATGGCCACTACAGCAAAAAATTATTAAGGCAAGCAATAAAAATCTATATCTTCTAATGATATCGTGAATTTTATTGTTCTATCTTAACAGAAAATACCCTAAACGAAATTTTGAATAAGTATTTATTAAGTAATAACAGTCATAAGTATTGTTCTAGCATCAAACCTGGGGCCACAAGGACCAAAATCCTTATGCCATATGATAGAAAGCTATATTATCTAACAAATTTGTGAATTTCAATGTTCTATCTTATCAGAAAATGCCCTTAATGAATTTTTGAATGTACACTTAATGAATTTTAAATGGTAAAAAGTACCTTTTATGGGACCTCCTTGGATCAAACCAATGATATCTAGGATCGGTGTCTGCATTTTCCTTAGTGTCAGACTCAAGGACTTTACGCAAAAAAATTGCCAGCTCTGTGAGGCTTTTCCTTTAGTCTCAGAATTTGTATCGTATATACATGTGTGAAATTTTCAGAGATTCTGAATCTTCTGAGATAAATATCATGACTCAGAAATAGCCTACCAAATTCTCAAATACTGGGTGTTTAGAAAATTAACATATATATCATCATTATCTCATAGATATTCAGTAACAATGTATTCTAATTCAACAAGGTTACAACAAGAAAGATTCAGTAATATTTCAATCAAAAATGAACAATGGAATATTGGTTTAATGCCACAATCCACAAATATATACTTTATAGAAATGCTGTTATATTGAAGAATAATGCAGCATAAGACATTAAGAAGGAAGTTGGGACAATTTCTTCTTCAAGTCACTGCATAATACTTCAGGAATTTCTCTCTTGAATTTTAGTACCTGTTTGAGAAAGAAAGGAAGAGATTCTTTCATTTGGAATTAACTAATAATATTCATAAAATATGTTTATGCACATGAGTCTTCAAGTGATATCTAGTGGTAGTACATTTTAAACATTAATAAACCAAGCAATGGATGATATTGTACAAACCACCCATTACTAATAGCTGATGGTTTGTAAAATACCATCCATTGTTTGTATTATTATTAACGAAAATGCTCTTAAGAGAGTAGAAAATATTTTTTATCACAATATCACAAATATTTGTGTCCTTTCTTTATCAGTATTCCATTGATACTCATAAATAAATAAATAGATAAATATGTATAGGTGTAAATATGTAATTATTTCTTTATTCATAAAATTAAAATAAGGTCCACTTGAGAAACAGCAGCTGGACTGCTGTTCATGAATTACTTATTAATGGTATCAATAGCTACTAATTTTGGTAACTGAATCCTATAAGGAGAGAGGCACGAGAGGACAGTTATTATCAATTATTCCATTTCTTTTGAAACCAAAATCGCAACTGTGTTTGAATATCATATATTCCTGGATTTATTTTACGTGTGGACATAGAGACTGCAATTTTCATTAGCAAATCCCAACTTTCCCCTTCCACCAATCACATGGCCCTTAGTTTTCATTACAAAGGACCCCTATCAAGGCAGTGGCATGACAGAGCACCAAGTAGTGGAGTCTCCTTATCTCAGCCAGTGTGCAACCTTTTACTATGGCTGCACTTCTTCCAAAAGACTTTGTCGAATGCTTTTACACACACTTAGTGCTAAGACTTTATTAGGTAGGACACATATGTTGGCTTTGGTCACAATCATTGATTTTTCGACTAATGTGATTTATCTTGGTATTCTTATGTTCTCGCTTTATGTACTCGTATATCTGATTCATCATAATCATTGATTGTAAATAAGTATTTAGAGTTGTTTTATTATATACTGATTATTTGTATGTTTGTCTTCAAAGTCAATTTTGTGTGTTTTGTATTAACCATTTCCGTTCCTCAAATTCAGCACAAGACTCAAAAAGTTGCTAGGATTGTATTTCACCTTAAAAAAGTGCATTAATCCACCAAGTATACTACAAATCTTATCAGGAACTATAATAATGAAGCATAATAATGCTCTATAATAATGAACTATGACAATGAACTATGATAATGAACTATAGTAATGGTCAATAAATAATTAATTATAGTAAGGACCTTTAATAATTTGGTATAACAACACTCTAAAAAAAGGGTGCTCTCTTGAATACTAGTGTAGATTTTGTCATGAGTGTAAATATGTTTATTTATTTGTACATGCTTAATAGTGAAAAATTCATTTCCAACTTTCCTCTGCATTTATTATTATATAGTGCACCACTTTTTATGAGAGCACCATAGGTTGGCCATCTCTCTAAAGTCACCAAATTTATAAGCCAAAAAAGGGAAAATTTCAAACTGGTAAAATGAACTATTAATTACCAATTATTACCAATGGTACAATTGATGTTCCTTGCCTTTCTCTGTTTAACTAATTCAGAATACTATCCCTTCTTAGTACTTTGTTATTCACCACATGCTTCATACAATTATTCATATTTATATTTTATAGTATTGAATTTATCACCACAGTGCATGGGACAGCATCCCTATGAGAGATTTGGTTTAGACTGGTGGCACATACAGTCATGGTCAGTGCATTGACTTCCACACCATTGTATCCTAGATTGGACCTGCTACCTCTTTATTTGTACCCATGTTCATCACAATGCTACGTGAACATCAATAAATGTCGGCATTCACCAAGAATCAAACCTAGGACCACTTCCAATCGAGGCACATTTTATAATCAATTTAAATCATTTACTTTTTTAAATTTTCTTTTCCATTGTAACAGTAATAATGAAACCTACATCCTGTACTGGATCTTTAAAGAATAATTATTACAGTTACAATTACAGGGGAAAATGCACTCTGTTGTAATTTTGGAAATTGAATGAAATCAAAAAAAATAGTTTCGAGAGGAAAGATGAATATTCATGGGTTATAGGCAATCAAAATAGAGGAAAAATGGGACTTTCTAACAGATTACTTCTGAGTCATTTTTAGAGATAGAAGAAAAAACTGCTTCTGTTTCTATAAGACAACAGGAGAAAGGGAAAGCCATGCACTGTCTAGGACAGGTCAAAGTGAGTGCCAAGCCAAAGTATAGGTAAGAAGTACTGTATAGAAACAATCTGTAAATTAACAACAGTACACAGTGACAAGACTGATATAGCAATTAGACTGCATCATCAGGTGAAAAAACAGGAAATACCAAGATTAAAATGGGAAAGGAGTTCGTCTTGATTTTCACATGGTTTTGAATATGTTGGTAATCTCCTTTGATCATGTGTATTTTGTTCTGTGGTGATTATATATTTCCCTTGAGTTGATTACAGGGTTTGCTAATCATTATCTTTTCTTATGTTGCCCTTTAATTTTAATTTGGAAACTAACTCGTTGACAGAAAAATACATAAATGAAGCTTTCCTGTTAGCTATTCCACTGAAGCTGATGACAACATTGCAAAGTTAAAGGAGGGGTTGAAAAAACAAAATTTTGTTGACAATATTCCCCAAAACATTTTTCAGATTTTCCAATTTCTATAGCATGTACAGTATCTGTTATTTTTCTCAAAACTGACACATAGATAAGAGAAAATCACAAGTGAGTCCACAGTCTAAAGCAGTGTTTCCCAACTGGTGAAATAGGTCATCCACAAGCAAGCCTGTTTGGTGAGACTCAAGCAAGTCATTTATTTTTATGAATATTTGGCTTAATGGTAAATAATTTTTTAAATAGTTTCAATGTTATTCATCAACAAGCAAAGTACTAGTGAAATATTGAATTATCAGTTAGTAATATGAATTCTTGACCCTTTGGTGGGACTTGGTTGTATTAAGGACACAAAGTGGGACTTATGATCACACAGGTAGGGAAACACTGGTTTAAAGACATTACCAGAACTGTGAGGAGGAGAGATAGTTCATTAAAAATGCATTCCTTCCTTTCTCCTAAAATATGATTAATTTGGTTCAATGTAAAAGGTGTCACTCGAAGTAATTCATATGACCCACTTTTGTCTCAATACATGATTACTTCTTAGAATTCACAAATAAGTTTCTTGGGCCTCCAGATAGTCATATGGGTATTCAAGTTTGGAGGAAGTAACTCATTCCCAGAGGGGGTCACGTTTAAAATGATCTTAGCTGTCAAAGAATTTTTAAATTACTACTACTGACAATTCTCTTAGTTTAATACTGGTCTTGTAAACAAATACCATTCAATTGGGGAATTATCAGATTTATATGAAAAATCATGCCCAAAGTTGCTTTTTCCCCTTTTTCCTCTATGAAAAGAGTGCTGTAACCATTAGTAAATGCTATGCGCACAATGGTATCTACTTCTTTAACATAGTATTTTACTGTTATAGAGATTAACCTCTCAATAAAGGAATTAGATGCTGCCAAACTTTTAGAAAAGGGCTGGGTAGAATCCCAAGGAATGAAAATACATGTAAGTATGTTGCATTGTAAGAATCTGCTGTTGAATATAACATCCCCATTATTCAAAATATGTTGATATGAGCTGACAAATAAAATATGAAGGGAAATAAATTTAAATTTTTACAAATGACTCAGCAAAAATTAGAGGTGACAAAGAAAATTATCCATAATTTGACAGTTATTTGTTGATAATTTTGGATTTAGTTTCAGTGGATACTAAAATTACATAAAACAGAACTGCCATGCTTTCAATAGACATGAGATAAATTATAATCACTTATTTCCAACTGTAATGATAGGGAAATATTAGTACCTAACTTATATGACACCTTTTTAAGGACCAATTTCTCTCTTTAATCCATATAAACTACCATATACTACAGCTAATCCCTAATATTATGACAACCAAGTCTCTTCAGTTAACTTTACCAATAGTATACCTGTAGTGTCTAGAATCATTCATATTGATAACCATGAAGGATACAATCTACAATATTGAACTTTTCCTGATGATTTACTAATTAAAAAATAACAGAGACAAATGTTCAGAGGAAATCTGAAGTTGCTTTCATTCCAGTATTTGAATAGTTTTCATTCCCATGAATTCGATAAATATGTTTAAATAGAACATTTCTAGCCATAATAATAGAAATCAATATACTGGATTTTCCAGGAGGGCACTTCTATTTTTGTAGCAACTGCAAAAACAATTTCTTTATGTTCATAAACACATCTACCAAATGACGAAAGAAAGCTGTTGTTCTGCGATCTTCTCTCTTCCTTCAAACTAAAGAAATATTCCATTCCTCCAGTACTCCTTGACTTATGCCCTGAAAAGCCCAAAAATTTGCACAAACTTCCCACCCAGAAATCATCATGAAGATAATCAAGTACAAAGAATCCAATATGATTTGGGATTTTCAGATATTAATATATCCAGGAATGGTAATTCGACATAAATATGATACTATGATATACATAACGATTTTCAATTATACTTTAATCAGTAAGCTTGTAAAAATTCATTAACTCACCATCAATATAGTTTCTTTAATGGCAGAGGACTTTGTTTGTTTGTTTGTTTCCAAAGAATCTTTGCAATCATCATTAACTAGAGCTCTCCCAATTTTACCAATAGTTTGTCTTAAAAGCAAAGGGCCAACATTTTTTGCAGAGTCAATTTTCTTTTGATGACTGAGGCTAGAACTTATAAATTCTATAAAAAAATATATAATGACAACTTAGCAGAGAAATTCACATTTTATTTGAAAAAATTATTCTAGTGACAGTTTGAAACATACCAATTTCACTCCTCTGTTGACCCAGCCATTCGTTTATGAAATTAAGGAATGATAAGGATAAAAAACATGACTGACTACAGCATTGGTTTTCAGCTGTAATTTGAGCCAAATGGGAAGGTAGTTTTGAGTTGATCAAGGAGATATTCCATGGTAGTTTAGAGAGGTGAGAGGTTAAGTTTTTGTTTGGAAGTTTCAGAGCAAAACTCATGAATTCCCAGCAAAAGCACTCTAAAATCGAGGTTGCCTAAGAAAAAATAAGTCAAGTTCAAATCAAGCAAAGAATTATAAGAAAAATTGAGGTAACATTAAATGTATTTCATCTCATTCTTGCCCTTTGATTCTTAATCTCTGGCATACAGAATCAAGACTACCAATCTAGAGTTTAAAACACCAAATATATTCATGTATAGGTCAATTTGTGTACATGTCAACCTCATTAAAAAATTTGAAATTCTTGAAATGTAATTCCTAATATCTGCTATTTACTTTAGCTTATTAACAATGCTTTACAAGAACAGTGGGAATTGACCTGTATAAAATAAATTCTCATTTTTATTTTTTCAATAAATAGACTATTATAATCTATAAAAGAGATTTTTGGGAGGTTTTTCTAACAACTCGAATATTTTACATTTAGCTGACTATAAATCTATCTCTCATGTTGGTAAAATTTATGTCCCGGGCTGTATAATTGCAATTGTCAATTTTTTTATCTGTGTATTGGTACACATGTCCCTAATTGTACATCCATAAATGTACATTTTTAAGGGCAGCTCTTATGAAATCTTAGTCTATTGTTGGCAGTCGGAAAGGCCACACGTGTTTAACTGTGATCAGCGATGGGAATATTTATTCAGAATTAAATATAATTCAGTTTTGGGAATAGGAAGAAATCACAGGGGGTATGTCCAGTGAATACGGTGGTTAAGGCATCATAAGGGTGTTGGTTTTTGCCAAAAATTAATGAACAATCAGTGAGGTGTGAGTTTTCAGTCTTGGTTCTTCAGGAAGTTTCCATTGGGATGACTGGGACATAGTTCTGGATCGTCATTGACTTCATTCAGCAACTCTTGAGCAATGTTCATTCGGTGCAGCTTTTGGTCAAAATTCAACAATTTTGGGACAAGTTTTCCTGCCACCCGTACATGCCCAAAACATCATAAAAATTGCTTGGCATGAGCTAAATGATATGCCAACCTCATCAGCAACTTCTCTGATAGTGATTCGGTGATCATCCATAATCATTTTCTTCACCTTTTCGACGTAATCATCGGTTGTCGATGTGCTGGACGTCCAGGGCTCTCATCATCTTCAGGGTCTTCACGACCCTCTTGAAAACATTTGTACCACTTGTAAATGCTCATTTTATTCACTAAACATTTGCCAACATTTAACATTTCCAATGTGGTGCAGCACTTAATCCATTTCTAACACAGAATTTAAAGTAAATTCTGTGTTTCACTTTTCTGCAAGTCAAAAATCGCCGATCACAGTTAAACACGAGTAACCTTTTTGACTACTAACAACAGACTAAGCTTTCAAAATGACTGCTCTTAACAATGTACATTATGGACATGTGTACCAACAAAAAATTTTGACAATTGAAATTATACAGCCCGGGAAATTTAAAAATTCCACTTTTTTATCACACCTCATATTTACTAATTTGTATATGTGTAATTCCAACAATAAATATGTGGCATTTCTCAAAAGAATGCTTAATACATAACTTGCAGAAAAACATTTATTTGCTACTGAATGAGTAAGTCATAAGTCATAAAAACCAAGATAGTAAAACTGCTTTAAAGCTTTAGGAAAAGTACAAGATATTTCATGTTTCCTGGATAATCACTGCACATTATTTTCAAAATATATTAAGAGTATTTATTAAAACAACTCAACCAAAACATGCTAGCTGTAATGATGGAAAAATTGTTGTGTGTGTTAAAAAGTCTATATTCAGGGAATACCAAGAAACATATGGAGAAATCCACACAGAAAAAGGCAAGACTAAGCCTTTCTTTGTTTACTTCATCTAGAATGATTTGATATCAAATAAAATTTTGGCTACCATTTACCATAATTTATCAAATAGGAGAAAATTTGCTTACTTTCATTTGCAATGCAAGTGTTTTCTCTTATAAATTTGCCAACAAGATTTCAGTATGAATCAGGAGGGAGGAATAGTATTGTATTTTCAGAACAAATGGATTTGCCTACAAAAACTTTCAGTTATGCAAAACCATTTTTAATGCAAAAATATCTGAGATTTGTTGTATTCATCATTTTATGTTCTTTATGACAAAGAACTACAAATGCTAAACTGCCATTTTATTTACAAGATAGCAAAGCTTCAGAAGTTATTTGTGTTTGTTTCTGCTATATTTGAAGATTTATCATGATGAAAACATGCCTGCAGTTTGAAATTCGCTATAGTATAGACTGATCCGAAAGTTCAGTTAATCAGAAGAGAATTTTTGGAAAATTTTTAAAATTCAACATATAGTTTTGGCTGAATTTTAGGGATGAACAGATAAAATTCAAATAACAAACAGGAAAACCACTCTTAAATCAACTTTTACAACAGTAAGATACACAACTATAGAAGTTCAGATAATTTACTCTCTATTGTATCAAATAAAAAATTTTAGGCTATTCAACAAAACTAAATATTGATGTACAATACTGTACAAAGACACAAAGACTGTACAGAAATGTACACAATATTGTATCAATACTTGAAATAAAGTGATTAGAATGGATTCTTACCGTAATAATGCAATTTACAGGATAATCCAAAAATTTCACAATCTGAACAGTGTCCCAATTAGTTCTGATTAGTAGGAGTCTAAATATATTTTACTTACTTTAGCACTGAGCATGACAATCTGTAAGTACAGAGTTCTGACAAAGGAGATGTCTGAAAAACAGTCAGCTTCTGAATGGTTCCTAATAACTCTCACAAAAGGTCTTGGAACCAAAGAGGGTTTCATGACATGAACTTGGAGAAGAGCAGAAAAAAATTTGAGGGAAGATTGGCAGAGAGCTTCATTATTTCCCGTCAGTCCATTGAATAAGTGCCAACAATTCAAAGAAAAAATTTTCATGCCACCCTAAAAGATATTTAAATTCACTCATTAATAACTATCACTACATATATCATACATGGCTTATCATTCATAATTATTCTAACACATTTACTTGGGAATAGCAGGAATTGGTAAAGAGCAGTTTTTCAAAGATTAGAAAAGCAAGCGAATTGAGGTCCTCGCAAAGCCGATTGCTCAGAAACTTCTGATTTGATTTTCCATCAACTTTCTCCTCATCTGCTGGACATGATCTCACTCTAGAGCACAAACAAGCAGCCCACTCAAGCCTCTTCATAAGTCCATAATGAGTAAGCATCGATGATGCAACTGAAGGAATAAAGGATAACCATCATGAAGAATCTAAAAAATAAAAGATGCCTTCAAAATAGGAGGTGTATCCACAAAGTATGTTTCTCCATGCTAAAGAAAATGTAAACTGCTGCTAAGTCAAAAAATATTAATTCCATACCTAAATACACTATCTTATCATGGTTACACTATATACATACATACATACATATATATATATGTATATATCCCCTCCTCACACTGCCACAGTTCATTGCCTCATCGGGGCGGAGGGGTGTTAACGGAGGTTGGAGGCGATGTATAGCTCAGGTTTAACCATGCTAAGAAGGCTTCAACAATATCTCCGGCCAAATAGTGAGAGTGGCACTCAGTTCACCAACCGGCAGTGAGACAGCCTGGTGAATCACTGTCTTTTACCCTCCAGGCGCAATTACAATTTATCATGATGAGCTTCTGTAATGGAAATTTATCCGGACGTAAAAGCACCACCCATTCGGATGTCCGGGAGGTGGTGGCATTACAGAGGTCCATCATGAAGAAAAG
>KZ308752.1:1467133-1510156 GCA_000376725.2 Ladona fulva | reverse complement strand
AATGCTTGTCAACATATTATGGATGAGCCCTTGTTAATGAACAATAGTTCATAGTAGAGTAGTAGGAGTTCATAGTAGTGAGCTCATTATCTTTGTTTTCCAGACAGAAGCTCAAAATGTGAGATGTCACAATATGTATATATATATCCGGAGAAGCGTCTATATAAAGAGATATATATATATATGTGTGTGTGTGTGTGTGTTGCTGACTGTCATGATGCCTTCTTTTTGAATTATTAGCACTTTTTCTATGCTAAAGCTGATTCCCCATAGTCAAATATATAAGAATAATACAACATTTTTGTACTTCCACTGAATTAAATCTGAAGAATACAAGTCTCAGATAATATGGAGCTTAAAAAATCTGCATTGTGAAGAATCAGACAATATCCAGCACTTCAAGAGTCTTAGCACCTCACACCTGAGTATCATAGTGTCTGCTGTAGGAAGATAAATGACACAAATTTGATAATTTAATCATTCACAAAAATCAAAATGGCTTGGATTCTCATAAAAGAGCGATTTAAAGAAAACTTGATTATCAAGAATTGTCTGATCACCAATTTACTACATTTCACAATCATCAACGTTTGAATTAGCCAACATAAAAACAGTCATATCTTAATCACTAATAATGGAAATGTTAGATACTATTATAGGGAATTCTGAAAAAAAAATAATAAAATACCTAGCAAATGATGGAGATTTAACACACAGCATGCAAAATTTAAGAAAAGTTAACATTATAATGGAACTCAACACTGCATTTACTGGTGATTTCCTGTCATTGAAAAGAGATTCACTCAAAATCTTTCCACTTTGACAAAAACTTTTGGATAATAAAAATACACAGGAAGTATAGTAGAACAAGAAGTTATAACCAGCAGTATTTAATAACAACATGAAAGTGTCATTCTCTACCTGTATCCACACATGTACAGAAGTAAATCATTCCTCACATATTGAATAAAATGCTATAAATAAGAGAATCAATTACTTTTCTATGGAAAAAGTTCCATACCTTGAACATCTTCCCTCATAATTGAAGATTCAAGAAGAAAATCCAACATTTTCAGGCCAGATATGTAAAGAATGTATTGATTCTTTTCTGGCAATTCGTGTGAAAAGTTTGGTTGCTTGTATGCAACAGCACTTGTAACTAGACAAGCTAATCTGATGGAAACATTGGAAGATGGTACTGACAGAACAGATGCCTGAGCTAACTGAAGCATGCACGAGATGTTAATTGCTATAAAAGAAGAAGTGTGTCATTACATCTTTCTCATGTTCAGTGGTTGCTTACATTTTAAGATATGCTAATACCTCTTCCTCTTTGCAAATCATCTTCTAATCCAGAAAATCTTTGCATCATCTGTAGTAAAATTTCCCATATATTGGATGAAATTTTCTTTACCTCTTCTGGTTTTGCTTTTTGAATGCAGCTCCAAAGAGTTCTAAGAGCACATTCAGTCACCTTGATACTACCAACTTCAGCTATCTCCTATAAATGGCATTTATTGAATAAATGTCATTAATCAATGCTTTATAGTTGAAACTCAGCCATAATTACTGTTATGAATTTCATGGTGCCATCTTAAGTGATTCAACTTCAAATTCAATTGCTTAATTTTAACATTGTTCAATGCCAATTTGATTGTTGCAATATTATACCAGATAATATGAGTTCAGATCAAAGAGTTATGTATCAAGAGCTCTCACACAATTTTTTTAGCAACTTCATGAACTGAGATATTTTACAAGTCACTGGGTACAAGGTCTGAACTGTGGGGAGGATGATCGAGGCAATGCACATTACACACAGTCAACACCACTCATAAGTTGGTGCAGATCTTTCAGTGGGACATTCTTGACCAAACTCCCCACAGTCCAGACCTTTCACCCAGCAATTTCCATCTCTTAGGCCAACAGCAGAAGCACTTTAGTGGAACGCAGAGGAAGTCTGATATGGTCCATCCCAGCCGTACAGATATGGCTTCACAACCTTGACACCAATTTCTTCAATGGCAGCATCAGTACCTTGGTCTACCAGAAAAGTTAATGTTTGGACAATCAACGTAACTAGGTTGAGAAGTAGTGAGTACAAGCGTTTTGTAATGTGTATCAGTTCATGAGGCTGTAAAATTAACTGAGTCTGTGAGAGCTCTTTCATTTTAATTTTTTATCTGTCCCTGAAGCTCTGTTTGTTCCACTAACATCAATCTATACTTTACTATCAAGTTACTGCCTGGCAAATATTTGAATTTAAATCAGTGAAACATTAAAAAACAATTCAAACTCTGATAAAACTGTTCCATGGAAATGTCTTTGTAATAGTTTTCTTGGTATCATATTGCTAATGGATCGATTTTTTTAATTTATAAATACTTCTGCTGTATGTTAATTGTAAATTGAAACTTTGTTATATCTCTTTATTGTACAGATAACTTTTGATTTATTCATGGAATTTTGTAATGGAAGATCAACTCATGCATGGGTGCATACAATATATTTAATTTAAGGATATATTAATATTGAGGAATTTATGATGCATATTCAAAGACTAATTGCCATCCTACCTATATATTACATGTATCCTATTATTTAATTGCTTCTTTGATTGCTAAAAAGGAACAAAAATTCAAAATTCAACCAAGATTTTGTAAAAGATTACATCAAATACAAACCATTAGGCAAAGAAATGCATCCTGATTTAGAATCAATAATTTTTCCATCTCATGGCATGTTTTTGAAGGGTCACAACCTTGAAGCCACAGTAAGACCTAAAAATAATGATTAATTGATTTTTAGATTGATTTATGAATACAAAATATTAACATCAACATTACACATAAAGAGCTATAACATTTATTTTTTATGTAAAGCATGAGGCTCCATGCCATTGTTTCATGAATCAAACCTCCTAAAAGCCATGTGTATGTATATATATATATGTGTGTGAGTAAAAGATGCTTGTATACTGCAAGCTTAATTTAAGATAGATTAACTAAGGCATTATAAACCGCCTTCCATACACCAACTGCATACCACCTACTGACATACACCGCCTGCCATACATAACCGGCAATTTGCGGAGATTTACAAATCTAACTATATCTGACTGGTTTCAAGACGACGCCTTATTCGGAAGTACCATTTATGATATAAAGGAAAGATAATAATACACCCACTGCCATACGCCAATGCATGTGCGGCATTTGGCAAATTTAATAACAGCTTTGATGCTGCTAAGAGACTAACATTTAACTATCGAGGAAAAATCGAAACGGACAGTAGCTAATAATATTATCCGAAAATCTTGTACATTCCGACACCTCCTCAGTTATTATTTCTTCTTCAAAGACCTATAAATTCCAGAATAAACCCTTTATCTTTCATAAGATTCGATTGCGTATCGTTATCACCAAATATTCCGAAAAACGGGTACTCTTAAGATTTCGTATTTCGCAGTCTCTCTCCAAATCCGTTCATATACAGGCAGAGACGGCAGAGATACCGACCGAGGTTCATTTTTACCACCAGATCTGCGGCCTTTACCGCCTTATCCCCACCCCTCCGAACTTTGCAGTCACGCTGTTGTCACATAACCCTAGCTCTTGCTCAGACCAAGAGCTTTGGCGATCTGGCACGTATGGCGCTGCGCAAGTGTTGCGTTCCTTTTGTCCAGGAGTGTACATTCCTTATTGAGTAGCAATTAACGTGCCCTGGTATAGAACGAATGATAATTTTAGAAGTACTTAAACTTGTTTAAGAACCAGAGTCATTAGTTCTATCCAATTGCCGAATTGTAGCAATTTCGCTTTCCGTAAACGAAATTGCAACAACTTACGAATCTAAATCTATACCTTTAAGAGAACACCAATTTGGAAAACATCATATAAGATGGATTAAGTAAGGTATAAATATATCGCCTGCCATACACCACCTACCATTCCCAGCCATCCATACACCTACTGTCATACACAGCATAACATACACCGCATAACATACCCCACCTGCCATTACCCACCTGCTATTGCATGCCACACAACCACCTCACATGCACTGCCTTCCCTGCCACATATCCCTTGTGTTGCAGGACAACACCTTATTGGGAAATACCATACAAGGTATTTTGCTAAGTTATTCATACACCCCTTGCCATACATAACTGGCATTTGGGCCCTCTTACAAATCTAAACATGTATATCTCTTGAGTTTCAAGAAAATAACTTATTGGGAAAAACCAAATATGGTAGATTAGGATTTAGGAAAACGCATGAAGAAATTTCTCAATATCCATGCTTTGTACAAACACCAAATGTACCCTTTCTAGACTTTCTAGAATCGAACCTATAGTACCTAGGAGAGAAAACTCATTAATTCCATTTTCTGATGCTCCGGGTCTTCATGAGAAAAAAATCGCCAGGTCCATGACGCCTTTCATTAAGCAAAAAATTATTAAAAAATAATCATTAAAAACCCATGCTAGGTCTCATTGGTTCGATTCTAGATGGTACTTTCCCTGTAAGGATACATTGCACAGAATTCCAGACATTTTTTTGAGGCACTTCAGATTAAGATAGAGAATTGAAATTTAAGATATCTTATCTTATAGATTAGAGGAGGTAATTCTATAATGTGTACTGCACAGATATCTCCCAAAATGAACATAAGTTTAATGCTAGGATGTTAGGTAAACTTTTTGCAACTTAAAATGCATTGGGGGTGTAAAAATCTGTTATCTTGGAAAACATGTTTGATACACTGATGTTTGCTGGGGTATCAGATTCTTACTATCTTGCTTCACAATAAGATTTGGTTTCAACACATTCGCCTTGGTAGAGATATGATTATTTTTTACAAGTGGATTGTAATTTTATACAAAAGAGGAAGGTGATACGCTGGCGTAATGCACTTTATTTTGATGCACTTCCTAAAATGTATTCTACTTGAAACTATAGGAACAGTTATTAACAACATGGAACAGACAACAATAATAAAACATCCTTTTTTGTCATGCTGGGTTGTAATCACCAAACTCTAAGGGAAATGTTTACTTTTCCACTAAGACCCATATGGGTCTTCACAGTTTTTAAGCTTTTATGTATGTTTTAGGGCCCCAGGGAATATTACAAATTCCATTTTATATGAAATGTTATGAATGCTTAATTAGGTACCCTAATGACTCTCTTTCAATTTTATGAAGGGTCCTTACCTTACAAAAGTTTGGGCCCCAAAGTATCATTGTGCATATGTGGAAAGGTAATTCCATTTAAGGCACACAATATTTGTTTTACCAAATACTTCGTTAGTACCAATTGGGAAGCAGTTTTCGGAGATTAGCAGTAATTTAATACTCCTTAGCTTCCAGTATGCAAACAACTTTTACTCATATTAACTATGTTTATGTATACCATGGGTGAATGTATCAAGGTCTGCAAAAAACAATTATGTGCGCAATTAAGGGACATCTGAATGAGAACCTTTTTAGACCTATTGCTTCAGGTCCCAAGTTGTTTAGGATTATTTTACATAATAAACTTATTGACAACATTAAAGAAACCTGTTTAATTCATTCTTTTTGTAAAAAAGTGGTAGAATTTTTAATGAATATTCAGCTCTATTCTGTAAAGAATATTTGTCTAATTGATTTAAAATATTTTATTGTATAATTGTATACAAACTTCAACAGATCCTCAATTCAATGATCATTTTGTATGATCATTGCATATAATAAAATTTAATTGAATTTAGTTTAAAGGACATAAAATAATATTATATCTACAATTTAGATCCTTAAGTAAAAAGTAAAGTTACAAAAAATACGTACCACGTGTAGCTGGAGCCAGGAGTTTCTATCTGGAGATGAGAACACCCATAAAAGGAGTGCAGGATGATAGGTAAAAATACTAATTAAGTGTCCACTTTTTTGTCTGACCCAAAAGTCGCCTATCAAATGATTCAGCTTCTGTGATGCTTCTTCTACTTCAGCATTGACAGGACATCCATTTGAAAGGTATGAAATCTAAAAACATTTTACCAAATGTATGTAAAATTAGTAGTTAGAGAGAGTGTAAGAATATAATTATCGAAGCTATATTAGATTCATTTTCCACACATCTTGAATCTGAAATTTTATGTAAGGAAATTAAATAATTACGGCAAATGAAAACCACAGAGCCTTGATCAAAGGAGCAGATAATTCTTTTGCAATACATCCAGCTTTACTTTGGCTATGTAAACATTTTATAAACTGTATTAAAGGAGCTAGGAGTGGAAGTGCCACTTCTTCCCTAAAAGAAAAAAGAAACATACAGTATGTAATCTCGCCAAGCATTAAAAACTACAATTTCTTCCAAATGCCTTTTTTTCTTGCCAAAGTTACCTTGAAGAGCTGATGCAGTAAAAATATGAGAAAATGAGCACAGCTATTCCAATGGGCTCAGACGATTGTGAAGCCAGCAGAGATGGCCAAGTGAGAACGTCAGGGGGTAAATCAGATATGCCTTGATTTAAAACAGCAAAAGAATTGGACCAGTTTAGCTCTATTTCAGCTAGCTGGGACAGTAGATGTGCAAGTACAACAAGACTGGTGTTGATTACTACTTCATTTCTATGGAAAGAATCAATGTATAAATGAATAACTAGTTAAAATGAACAAATAAATCCTATCTCCCAAAAATTGAAAGATAAATTGTGTGCTAGTAGCAGAATAAGTTTCATTGGTGCCTTGACAGCTAAGGTCATTTGCACCAGTTAATGATTCCTGATTTTAATACCTGAGTTAATATCTAGGACAATATGTGTACCGACCATCAATTTTAAATGGAACAAAATGACAATTAATAAAATTTTTGTCATATACAGTAAAAAATTGTAACAATAATTAAATAAATGGTGTCACAAACTACTTTTAAAAAGTAACCCCTTTTTACAGGCACTATAATTTGTTGAATAGCCCACTTTTTTTGAGGAGGTGTAAAACTCTCTTAACAGCTTCATAGTCATCCCTGAGGATTGAGGCTAAATCCATTCTTATCGTCAATGGACACAGCTGTACCTCTCACACTCCAGCAGGAGGCATCAAATGCTGACAGTTACTTTCCTTGCAGTGAGGTGGAATCTTTTCTTCAGAGAAAGGCTAAGAATGAGTTAGCAAACTGTATCAAATCCTGAGGTATGTGAGGACCACCTCCTTTCTCTTGCAATGTCTGTATGAGGATTACCATGGAGTTACTTCCTCTTTTCCTGCTTGTAGTTTGTTTTTTGTTGCTTGTCATTCTTCTTTCCACTGAGATAGAGCTATTTTTCTCAGAAAGTTTTTCAGGTCACGCTGGTACAGGTTTCTATACTAGGTCCCAACTTGTCAGAGCTTCCTTGAAAGATATGTCTGCTCTCTCATTTCCCTGAATTCCCACGGGCCCAGGAACCTGTAATAATACTAGTTCAACAGCTTTCTCTCTATGCTCTAAGAGTAAGGCCTGCATTTCTTGTACTATGGGAAGTGAAGGAAAGTAACCAGAGAGAGATTGCAGAGTACTGAATGGGTCTGTAGAATGATGTACTGCTCAAACCCACAATTCATCTTGGAAAATGCCAAGGCTATTTATGGCTACAAGCTCTGCTGTAAATATGTTACACTCCGGGTGGAGCCTTATTTTGAGAGTGATCAGATGTCCATGCACATGCAGCTCCTAAGTCTGACTTATATCAATTTGTAAAAACATGGGATTGATAGGTGCTGAGAATTTTTAAAAAGCTTCTCTGATATTGGGCATCTTGATGACCTTGGAAGAAGCAGCACAATGGTCTCTATTATTTGGGATTGGGAGATGGTGGCGTTTGTGAAAATCCTGTCATATAATTCAGGAAGATTAAAACCAGTTTCTTGAATTATGTCCTTTTAGGAATGATTGAGAGCAGAGTAAATGTATGCATGCAGTGTATGGGACCATATTTATGTCTATACCACACAGTCTATACCACACCTGGTATAGACCAGGGGTGGCGAACCTATGGCACACATGCCCTAAGTGGCACATGACAGATTTTTTTGGCACGCGGTACTCTTACTGAACTATTCTTGTTATTTATTCTTTAATTAAAAAATGAAGCCTCAATGTAAATACATGTGGATTATGTACATCAGTATTGATAATTAATAATTATTTAGGTCAATTACTACAGTTCAATTCCATCACTGACATACTAAAATAGTTAATTTCAGCAACTCAATCTATGGTTTGGCACCCATTGGTTCATAAGTCCTTCATTTCTATAAAATATGGCACACTTGCCTCGAAAGGTTCGCCATCCCTGCCATAGACAATAGCTGCATTTCAAATTGTTCAGCAAAAGGTGATATAATATGTCAAGAATTGTTAAAAGAATTTAGATGCTTCAGAATGTAGGATGTAGGATGAGGATCTTTAAAAGTAATATTAAAACTAGGGCTACATTCGCTTAATAAATTCAGTGATAGTGTAATCTCCAAGTATACATTATAAGTCCTCCCTTTAACATAGGCCAATCTGGTGCCACAGAAAATATCAAGGAAGTAGATGCTTAACCACTTATCTGCAGGAAACGTACTTGTATGTTTGCAAAAGGCAACTGGGAGAAAAACTTTCTAGTACATTTGACCTGAACTTCCTTCCACCATCTTGTCCTTGTTCTGTGGCCTCTCAATAAGATGCCAGAATGCTCACTCCTCCCTACCTCACTCCTCCTCTGTTCTGGAATGGGATTTCCTTTCTCTTAGGAATTGCAAGTTTGGAAATGCATCCTTCTCTAAAATATTTCTTAATGTGTTAATATTGTTACTATTACTGTTAAAAATCAAGATATCTATAAACAGTTTGGTATTAAAATAACTGGAAAACTGCAAGGGAAAGACATGTGGACTGTTATTCAATAAAAGTTTCTTGGCATTAAATATTTCATAGAAGTATATTTATTTTTAATATTAAAGTATTGGTAACTGCATCTCCGATATAAAAGTAACCAAAAGTTCTTGGCAATAACTGCTGAAATTTGTGATACCTACTTAACTGGTTTGAAAGCTATCTAACTATATCCAAAGTGTAAAAATTAATGGTGTGCTCTCTTCAAGGATTAATATTACATCTGGAGTTCCCCAGGGATCACTTTTGGGTCCCTTTATGTTTTTACTATTTATAAATGACATAGACCTTGGTTGTATTGTACATAAGTTGTTATTTGCTGATGATCTAAAATTTTATGTTGCTATCGAGGCTGAAGAAGACTGTCATAAACTGCAAAAAGGAGTTAGGAATCCAATAAAATGGTGTGATGCAAACAATATGCATCTTAACCTGGACAAGTATAACATAGTCTTGTATTATAAAAATAACAAACCAATTTTCTATTCCTACAATATTAACAACAAACCCCTACAAAGGATATCCTCTGTGAAAAATTTAGGTATCACTATGACATTTGATCTGACTTTTCGTGCTCACATTGATAACATTTACAATAAAGCATCCCATCTTATTGGGTTCATATGCAGGGTATCTAGAGACTTCACAGACCCAAAAATTATTGCTATATTATATGAAACTTTAGTTCACTCCATTTTGGAATACTGTGCTATGGTGTGGTTTCCCTATTATGTTGTATATATAAATAGGCAGGAGAAATTACAAAACAAACTAATCAGAATAATAGGATACAAGCTAGGTTATCCATACTTGGATATACCCTATGATTATATTAGACTTGCATACAACATACCTCATTTAGAACAGAGAAGGCAGTTTTTAAACCTAAAATTTCTCAAAAAATTATATAACCATAGAATTGATTCTGATTACTTGCGCAGCTTGATTACATACCATAATCCCGGATATAACCAGCATAGACCAAACCTCTTCAATATACTGTATGCTAGAACAAATTACATGTTCCATAATCCTATATATCATATGATGCGCCTAGCAAACTGTAGTCAGGATGTGTTTTGGATGATTCCTTGTTAATGATTTGTATATTTAATGACTTTTTATATTCATTTGCACTCTTTTTGTTCATTTATATTACATTGAATTTTGTATATTATATTTTACTTGTATTTTAATATGTGTGCCAATGTATCAGGTCTTATCTGATATAATTATAATGTTGCACTCTTTTTGTTCATTTATATTGCATTGAATTTTGTATATTATATTTTACTTGTATTTTAATATGTGTGCCGATGTATCAGGTCTTATCTGATATAATTATAATGCTGCAGGTTTTGATTCGTTTTATTTTATACTTTATTACTTTGCTATGTTTTCATAAATGTACCAAATCTCCTTGTGAAAGGGTGACTGCCCATATATTGGTAAATAAATAAACACACCATAAGCAAAAAGGTCTGCTTGGAGTATAGGTAATTATAAGGGATTAGTAGGCGATGTCCCTGCCACAACACAAAGAAGGTAAGAAAGATTGCTATTGAAAATTTTAAATCATCTGTGTATGAGTCATAGTAACAGAATTTGTCAATATGGAATTACTTTGATAGGAGAAAAGATTTGATTTTTAGAAATTGATAAAGCACCTTACATGGTAATGTATGTGTCATCTTGTGCACGAGTTGAAACCCAAATTTTTGTAAATATTTTCCATTTTCTGCATTCACTAATGTCCGTCTTTGAAAATCATAGTAATTGTAAATCTTTATACAGTTTATATGTATCTACATCCAAAACAGTCTATATTTTTACTGTTATCTTTTAAACTATTTTAAAGATTATAACAGATAAAAATCTCTTACATACATCCTTAACAGTATTGGAGAAAATAAGCAGCCTGTGTTTGGTAAAATAAAACTTTAACTCAATACAATTGAAAATAAAACAAATTACCACTTTCACTTTAAACTGATCCTCACTGTGAAGGCAGTTACAGAACTATTTTTCCAAAAAATCATGACAGTCAACAGTAAAAGATAATATACAAAGAAGTTAGAAGGAAAGTTAAAAATGGCAATAAGAGAAGATAAATATGAGTTTTAAATTGAAAAATAGAAGCAAATTATTACCAAGGTTGATGTTGGAAAATGTCTTCAAGACAAAAGGAAACTCATACTGGGTTAGTGGATGTCGAGAAAGCTTCAAGCATTGAAAGAAGATAGAGGATAAAAGTAGATATATTATCTCTTTTAAATATATCCAAAAAAGAATTTATGAATTAATGAAAGAACTTAGTTACACATAAAGAGTGAAGGTACAAGGGTACGAAATTATACATTCACTGCAGCTTTTACAGCTATACTGACTGAAAAGGAAGAAGATCTGAAAGGAAGGCTGAGTACACAAACCAAGCACCATACAACAATTGAAAGGATAAAGCAAACATGCCAATACCAATTTAGGAAGTTAATTAACAGGGGATGCTCGGGATTTGATCAGCTGGATGAATCGAGTGATCTTAACTTATGACAAGAAGAAAAAATCTCCAACAAAAGCATTAATTTATGTAGAAAATGAAAGTATCTGTCTCTGTTTTTCCTCTTCATTTAAGCAAGGTAACCCTTGGCATTGGGAAGAGGATGAAAGCAATCAAATGCAACTGACAAATGTTGAAAATCATAATGAGGGAAGATTAACTAATTACAAAGTCTATATGAAACTAGAATTACTAGAATTAGTGCTAACAGATGAAACTATACAGAAGAAAAACTGATGAGTAAGGTACATAATGAGATGAAAGAGATTGGTGAAAACAACACTGGAAGTAAATGTTAAAATTTACAGAAGACTCAGAATAGAGCATTTAAGGTCAGGAAAATTTCACAAGGCTGTGCAATTGAACTTGTTCTTATTACAAGGAGAGTCATAGTCAACCATTAAAAAAGAGAATTGGGTTTAAAAGAAAAAATGAACACACTTATATTTATGGACATGATATAGTCCAAGTCTCAATAAATCTATGTTGATTATCTACAGCAGGGGTGGCCAACAAGTCGATCGCGATCGACCGGTCGATCGCGAGGCCAATTTTGGTCGATCGTCGATCGCTCGCAATGTCTGGGGTGGAATTCCGTGTACTATGGACTTTGTGGTGATTGTAGAAGACAAAACTTTCTAGCAATAGTTTAATGCATTCTGTGAATTTGCCAAGGTCATAAATTCCTAGAATTGTGACAGCCTGACACCGTGATCTCCGCCCACCAAGCACAATACTTTTTGACTTATGTGTTACACTTGTTCAAAGTGACATTGAAGTCACCACCAAGTAAGATGTGGATTTCTATACTTGACCTTGCAATCGTGTTTTCAATGTATTTCTTCACCAGCCTTATGACTTCAAGGGAACGCAGCCGATCATGCGGTCCATAGAAAGAGATTAGGAGAAAAGTCATAGGAGCGGGATAACCAATCTCAACGATCACACCCAAAGCATGGCCAGTAGAGATAATTTCAGCGGATTTTACTGAAATACTAGAGTTTTTCTTTAGGGCAATGCAAGTACCAGTGCGTGGAGCTTCCGGGTGGCAAAAATAAAAATCGTATTGCGATAAGGATGGCTTGGGAGCTAGATCAGTGTTGCTTTCCTGCACGAAGATGATGTCCGGGTTATGACCCTGCAGAAACAACGTGAGTTGTGCCCACTTCATCTGGCTCCGTACAGAACATGCATTCAATGTTAAGACACACAATCGATCCATAAATAGATAAAATAAGATAATAATGAAAAAGAAGAGGAAATAAATTATTGTAAAAAGATATTAAAACAAGCGATCTGCCTAANTACCCATACCTCGCTGGAATGCACCTTATACTGAAACACAGTGTATAAACATAGTATGCATTTCACACCCCTTCTTCACCCTTATACTACGCCTATGACAACAAGTCGATCGCGACACACTTTTAAGATAAAAAGTAGATCTTATATACAGAAAAGTTGGCCACCCTTGATCTACAGGATGGCACAGATACTGAACACACTTCTGAACATTTTCATGTAATGTTTTCATTGAAGAATAAGTAATTTATCAAAAATTTAAAAATAATAATAAACTGTAGACTTACGAAAAGTAGCAGTGATACACTTACCCAAAATCTTGAGAAGAAAGTAGAAGAGGCAGAAGAATGAGATAGCCTTGGAATGCTAACTTATGGGAAATTTCTTTACAAAACTTTCCAAATTTCAGGTACATCCACTCAAGACAAGTTAAATACTCCTTGTATAATTCAAGATTTCCTTTTTTACATTCCATTTCCTTTAGGGAAAGTTGACAGTTTTAGTTTTACTTTACAACAACAAATTTTCCAGGATGAAAATAATTAATTTTAAATTTCATAAAATAAACAAATTAAACTTTAATTTCATAATTATTCATCTCACAAATGATGAAAGAATATTACCAAAGCAATCAAAAAACCTTAAGTTTCGATTTTATGTAGTATTAGTAACTGTAACAATTATGAGTCAACCTAATTGTTGTTCTACATCCACATGATAGAATAAAATCATAATTAAAATGAAACAAGGGGTGGAGGACAGGGTTCCCCCTAAACTGAGAAGCCATGTAACACTTCTTTAAGCTCCGCTCAATCAATATCTTATGCATGAATTCTATCACATGGTTCATCTCATCCATTAAATAAAGAAAATCATACACATTGCAACTTAAAATTCTTCCTTTGCAATAGGGGCAGCTCTGTAAACTGAGTGACACCAATAATTTTCCAGCCATTCAAAGACAAAAACTTTGAGGGAACCCTGGCACCAGAAGGGTAAAAAATGACCTCATAATGAAATACAATAGTAAGTTAGACATAACTTAAATACTCGTAGTAAACAAATACAGCGGAAATTACCAAGCCCTTCTTCACAGAATCTCTTAAAATGAAGAAATTCTAACTAAATAAACAATGCTGTTTAATTAAGCCATTTTTCAACCTGTGAAACTGAGCGAAGCTACACAACACATTCAAAAGTATAAAATCAGATAATGTTGTGTCATATGTCTAGACTAAGTCAAAATAAACTCATATCAGCGCAACTAAATCATACCACTGAATTAATGCAGAGAAAGCAAAAGTTTTAGTACCACCAAAATGTTTGCACAAATTTCACCAATCGGTTGACGTAGAATGTGGAAGATCTGCCGATACTCTTTCATCAGCAATGGCTCCATTCTTGACATCTCATCTTTTCCTTTCTCATTCATAAGTGTGATTTTTTGAGGTAATAATCTGATAAGTAACAAAAAATCAATTTATTTGCTTTGGTAAAGAGGGAGATCATGCAACTTGTAACTGACAAAATCAAGGGTAATTTTAGATAATAATCTGAGGTTGATACAAACAAGGTCGTTAACATCTAATCCTAGTGGTTTCTAATCAACAGAACAATGCACGCCTTTTTAAATAAAAGACCATGCATACGCCACTCATTAACCCTCCATTAGTGCAAAAATTTTTTGATATTTTTAGTGCAGATGGTCTCTGACAATTTTTTTTCAATTTTATTAGTTTAAAACTAATGTAAATTATTAATTTGTTATTATTTATTACATTTAGATTAGGTTAACAGAAATATTGCAGGCCAATTAATAGATTACAGAGACCAAAATTGCTGGTTGTACAACCATGACGATCTCAGGTGAAAGGCTTGATACCTCTCCGCTCTGCCTGTGAGAGCGGAAGTGCATCCTTAAATAATAACGCGTGTGTTTGTTGATTGGTTATTTATTAATCTCTTGTTTTATTTAACTCCCGTACGCCTCCGATTCGGTTAAGCCCTGACGGAGTTTTCACTCGATCAAAAACCAGGGACCCGACAGTGCCGTTGGAAAGCTATTCGCTCAAACTTAGTCCAACGGCCTCAGGGTATCTCGGAGCACGAGCCAGGAGCTTTCGCTCGAACAGTTTCGCTCTCCACCCCGCACTGAATTCCCTGCCTCAGGGTCCGACTTTTATACCCGTGCCCTCCGGTGACGGGCCAATTAGGGCTAGTGTCTCTGCAGCGGTGGCGGAGATGGGTACCATTACCCTAAACCCCGGCGCGCTTTTCGGGCAGTTTCAAACTATACGCCCGCGGCGTATCAGGCTCCTCAGTGCATTAGCAATGGCCAAGAAAGAAAAATATATCAGAACTTTGATTACTCCAAAATAAAGAAATGATTTCTGTCACACTCCACAGGAGGTTTTAGTAAGCTACTCAACTGCGTATGAAGTGGGCCCCTGCCACCTACTTATGAGTTATTAATACTGTTCAGGTCTCTCAGACCCCCACTGCACTAATGGAGTGTTAAAATTCACAGCATTGATTTCCTCTACTGGCAGTATAACAAGATCAACAAGAAAGAAAACCATTCATTAATCGATTTGATGCAAGCTAACTTTTCTTATTGGAAAACGAACATGAAGAAAAAACAAATAATATTTTAGGTTAATCGACATAGCTTTTTGTGATGTTATCTCATACAGTGATATTGTTAGAAGTCATCATTCGTTATGAAATATCTTTAAACAAGCAAGGATTAAACTTCAAATTACTCAGCATCTTACTAAACTTTAGCATCTTCATGCTCTTTTGTTCACCACCAAACTCCTGATTAGAATACAGTAATATGTCAGCTAATAAGTGAACCTGCTAACAAATTTTTTGACTAATGAAAATTTTTTTCACTGTTTTCCTGACAGCTGACACATATAAATTTGGCTGACATAGTTTTTAGTGGATGAAAACTATCATACAGCAGTAAAAATGAACAGTTGGGCTATTCCATCATCAGATCTTTTCTGTCTGTATGTGTGGCAAAGAAATGAGCTGATCACAACACATAGCAAACACCCACCAACCCAAATGGGTTGTTAATGTTCAAGACAGAGAGAAGTGAGATACCTGATAAAGATTATGTTTTGACTAATGAATGTGATTCATCATCTTTGTTAGCTGAGGTATCACTATATTTGTATTAACCACTCCCTCTTGCTTACATATAAATATGTTGTTTGATGGAAAAGTAGTAAAGGCTCAACAATAAAAAGTAAGGAATAACAGGTATGAAAAACAGCGACATGACTGGGACTCAATCCCAGGTCTCTCAGGCAGGTATTCTCACCACTGAACCTCTATGCTGCATCCCTTCCACAATGTTTAGGAATATTTTTGTGAGCAAAGCAAGTAGCCTACACTTACTGGCACAAACTACCACTGGATGGTTCACACAGGGACACACAATTCACAAAAGTGGTCCTTAGGATATAGCCGCATGGTTCTTCTGTGCTTCGTTATTCACCTTCCCTTAATCCTTGTGATTTCCTTTGGGGGTTAACCTCATAAGACTGCTTTTGTGAGTTGTGTCTATCTGTGAGAACCATCTAGTGATAGTACCACTAAGTGGAGGCTACTTGCTTTGCTCACAAAAGCATTCCCAAACAGTGTGGAAGAGATGCAGCATGGTAGTTGAGTGGTTAGAATCCTAGCTTGGAAAGTGGTAGACCAGGGTTCAAGTCCCAGTCATGTCACTATTTTCCACACTTATTATTCCTTTGGATGTAGCCACATGGCTCTTCCTTGCTTCGTTATTCACTTTCCTTAATCCTTGTAATAAAAAGTAAATTAAAATCTGCACTTTCAAGTTAAGAAAAAATATGTTACATGTACATGGGAAGAAAAAAATAACTCAAGTTGGCAACTTCAGCTCTTTTAACAACCATAGCAATATTTAAGTCAATTATTTTCTCAAAATGGTAAAAGTGACACAAAGAAATAAAACTATGTAACTCCCACATAAGAGGTTTTATGTAAAAACCTCTTATGTAAAAATTACATATTTCAACTTTTTTTTGCCGAGGAGTTTTTCCACAAAATAACACCTAAAACAATTTACATTATTTCATCAATAAAGGGAATATTTGTACAATTCCACAGAAAATGTAACTGTTTTGCTAGCAAACTAGCATCACCAGGCAAAGCAATATTTACAGTACATCAATATATGATACAGTATATCAATACATGTAAAATATATACATGCAAAAATGGAGAAGTGAGGGTTAGGGGGCAAAAACAGGATTGAAGTTGAAGATGGCTTGGGAAGAACTTGCCCATTTGTATCTTATTTTTCAGTAAAAAACAAAATCTATTTCTTCTAGGAGGTCCAAATGGAGAAATTTGTGATGGAAGCACCCTAGCTAGATGTCATCACTATGCCCTTCCTTCCCAGCAAAGTTGGAAATCAAGGACCTTCCCTTCCCAACAAAATCTTTGCAATCTGACCCTTCCCCTAACCTCCCCACATATTGATGTAGTGCCAATATTACTTTGCTTGATAATTCTAGCAAAACATATTCCACTGTTAAATTTGCTTTGGAGGTATACAAAGTGTTTTGTTCTAATCATTATGGACTTCCACATGATAATGCCACCGCAAATTATTTCATTAAGTTTTTGGAGATGTGTTTATGTGAGAACTATTTATTATCCACTATTTCTCAGTGGCTATACCCAAATGCAGATTCAAACATACTTCTCCATCCCACAGTTCAATACAGAATTTGTGTAAAGCTCAGTTTTCATAAGAGTAATTGATTTCTGTAAGCATCAAATACTCACTGAAGAATATTTTTTCCAATTTGACAGACAAGCAGAAAGAATCTGTTGGTAACAGTTGATTTAATGCAGCAATCAGAAATCACAGCTCCTTTCAAACAATCCTGCAATGATTTCATGGTTTCTTCGAGTAAACCTACAATCAACTGGAGCTCTTTAGAGGGAAATGAATTTGGAAAGCTATTACCACTATAGTTATTATTGTGAATGTGGATTTCTGATTCCTCTAAAGTGCTTCTTCTCTGGATCATATGCACCTTCCCATTAAATAAAGGAATCCTCCTTTTAAATTCTTTATGGTTCTGCTTCTCATCATCTCTGGTGCAAATATTTTTTGAGATACATACACTTTTCTTAACGACAGATTCTATTAGATTTTCATTTTCCCGATGAAAATAGCTTCCCAGGTGCCAAGGGTTTAACAAGCTTCTTAAAACCAACCCAGACTTCCACTTTGTATGTAAATTACTAAATTTAATCGTAGCCAAGATTAGTTTGTTTATTCTTTCCAGCAATGAGCCTTCTTCGACTGTCTTACTTGAGCTACTTAATATATTACACTTATTTATACTTCTGAAAACAAAAATGAAAATGAGAATCAAATAATCTTTATTTAAGCCTTTTGAATAGATGTATATAAATATACATACCCATGTAAAATTAAAGCAATCAATGAAAGACCTGAATTGAGAGTTTGATTTTGCTTCCCCAAGTCTGATTTTTCATTTCCTATAACACACTGAGATACAAAATACAGTGATCTAAGGACTGAATCCAAAGCATAAACTGCATGAAAGTGAAAGAATTCGTCATTTGAAGAGAGTAATGCCAGGCACTGATAAATAGCCCTGAATAAATTGAGGAAATGTATTAATTATTTATAAGCTGCAATAGTAAACTCATCCAACATGTCAACCCTTCAGCTACCAAGATATTTTGCACTCCTCCTAAGTGGTTTACCCCACAATTTTGATCTTTTTAGGACTAAATCGCTAAATAAAATTATGATATCATTAATTCAATAAATCAAGATAAGTATTGAAAAAGTTATTTTTGGAAAAGATATTACAGACAATAAATCTAGATGTCATTCAAATAGAACAGGAAAAAGCTCAGCTAAAGCTAAAACAAGCTATCCTGAGGGGTAATGTATAAACCCCAACAGAATTTTCATTTAAAATTGGAGGAAAATAAATCTTACCAATGAAGCATTTATTACAAATAATATCATTTGCTTTGTTAAACTAATACATACACGAAAAAGTTTACATATTATTCCATGGAAAAAGACATACAAAATTGACGTTGGTATAACTCAGTTAACCCCTTCGGTAGCCAAAGGATTGATGGAACTGAATACACATTGAAAAAGCAAAACTGAAACAGAAATGTTGATACATTTTCCAGATATCAACCAAATGCTCCACTTAGAGCAAAATCAAAGTTCATACTCACAGCAACAACCCACTTGAAGTGGATGTACTGGGATAAGGCAGAGCTTCACACAAAAACTCTACAAAATCATTATCAAGCAATTTTTTAACTATAATATTTCCTTCTTCTGGTGTCACAGAATTATCTTCATGTTTAGAGCCAATCAGTGTGGCAATAATACATCTTACTGCTTTCAACTGTAATGATTAACTGATAATTAATAGTAAAACTGAGTTTGAATGTCTAAATAAATGTTTTTAAAACTATCATCATCATTACCTAGAAATATAACAATAACCTCAAATTATGGGATACAATTACATTGAATATTCATTGACAATAAGCCTTTCAAATGGTCTATAATGCATGAAAATTTAGTTATTACTAATTTTATCATGTGATGGTAAATTAAAACTGTAACAAACTCAGTAAATTTGTTAGCGTTATTTAGTAGTTATTTATAAAAAAATTATTTTTAGATTTGTCAAAGTAAGATTAAGGCTATTTATTCCTAAGTGTGTACATGAAATGACATCCAAGTGGTGATTTCTTAATGTTTCAAAGGAATAAAAACTTTCAAATTAAGTTAAAGTAAAAGAGGCTCACTAAAAGAAATCACGCCTCATCTAACAAATTAATTCAGTAGCCAAAGAGATACTTCACAATTAAATGCTCTTACCAACACCTCATAGGATTGCTTACATATAAGATGCAAAACTTTCATATAACTCAGTTAATCCATTATGATAACTTAATTTCAGCTTTTAAAAGAATTCTTTATCCACCTAGCCTACCAATTATCAAATCAAAGGAAACACATAATATTTAAGAAAATAAGAAAAGGTTATACAAATACTGTTAACTTGGGGAAGTAAATAAAGTTAAAATTGAAGGAATTTAATCAAGCACATGATAGGGTGTGTTGTTGCATTTTTTTCCTAGATCAAACCTGCTAATTTTAGAAGTACAAATATTTCTAATAGTGTCTTGATAGGCAAGGTCATTTGCACTAACCGGTAGTTTTTATTTAAATTGTCACTTTGAAAGATAAACAAACATTAAGTCATGTACCAAATGTGAGATAGAATCTCAAATTAGAGAAATGCTTTACTTCAAAAAAATTAATTTTTCTTTCTGAAGCTAAAAATTCTGGAGTGATGCATATTTTACCTTCCTCAAAAATTAAAATACTTTTCTCTTTTAATAGCTCAGTACTCTTCTATACAACATTCCACAGATGAACTCAAGCATTACATTATCCTCAAATCATATTTTTGTTAATTATTTTCATGAAGTCATAAAAACTTGATCTTCATCGAAAGTGATAAACAGAATTGGTAAATATTTGATAGTGGTTCGTCAGCTCAAAAAATCTATTAGTTTTACTTAAGATAACCTTCATAACATTACCTGCGTTCCTGCTTCTCGAGACATTATCATTTTTTTAAGATAACCGACGAAACTCATACCAAACCCATTAAGTGAAAATGAAGCTTTACTATTTATAATTAGCCTCCTACACATTTCAGGATCTTGACACAAAAGGGAGAAACTCTTTTCTCCTTCTGAAATAAAGCCATCACTTGAAAAACATCATTTTGATTAAAATTTCATCAACATTGAATGTAGCAACACTTTTTTACCAATAACTTTACGTCCTTGATAATAAGTCCCAGTCATATTCCACTGCACCTCAATGTCAATCTAAAGTGATAACTTCTTTAATAAACCGTACAAATGTTTTAAATACTCATAAAGCTACTTTAGGATTCAACTAATAAGTGCACAGCCACGCCACATACATTAATTTACAAAACTAACGAGAGTATTGCAGTCATCAAAACAAATAATGTGATACATAGTGCAAAGACGCTTAAAATTAAGTGGTTTAAAGATTGTAAACCCATGAACAACCAATAGTATCAATCATAACGCATTCACACTCCACAGGTGACTACCCGCCTTCGTCTCATATTCTGAGGTTCTGAGAATTTCGTTTTTCGGGTTTCTCGTTGTTTGTTTGTGGCATGTATCCGGAACATCAGGGTATTTTCGGTATTTTCTTCGTGAAGATTTGTGGCCGCGACAGTGGCGCTACTTTGGGCGTGCGAGAAAACGGAGAACTAATATCCCTCTCCTACTCTCTCCCTCCCTTGCTATATTTTCCTCCCCTATTTTCTTTCCCCTTACAAGATCTTACGGAAGAGGGTACATGTACATACGTGATGGGATAGAATTAATGGAAATCATGTTTTCACAGATAATTTATTTTTATTGCTGAGATGAGTATACAAGAGTCAACCAATTATAAATCAAGTCAGGGAAAATATTTTCACTCCTTTGTCCAACCAACAAACATTGTCATATAAACAAAACTTCATCACTCTTCTTAACTTTACTTCACACCACTTAAACCAATGATGAATCAGTACACTTCATCATACAATTAGTCAATAACATTTGAGGTCTAAGCAACCACAACTTACGGCCTCTGATGTAATGAATAACAAATACCTTAAACTAATGATTAATCAGTACACTTCATCTGATTTGCAGGAAATACCAAAGACATGAGCATGAAAGTAACAGAATGCTGACATGAAAGGAATATCAGCATGGCCTTGAATCTGGTTAAGAAATTACTGTCACATTATGAAGGCATCATATGAGATCAGAGAAACTACAATTCATGGTGTAGCTACTGTTGGTCCACGACTTCTTATTCACCAGAGGTATCTCTGCTTATTTCGAAGGTAACCTCCATTTCTGGAGATCTTTCCCTATCCGCCACCAGGGGACACACACGGTAGCAGTCAGTGGATTACCCTTGGGATTACTAAAAGCTAACTACAACTAAAAAACAATATATCTAACACTAACTAAACCTAAAACAAATCAGATGAAGCTCTGTGTGGAGATGAACTAGCGATTACATCAAATGAGCAATTTCTGCTCCCACCTAGCCTTACTGTAACCCCTTGAAGACATGCAGTTTACATTTCTGGCCCATTGTTGGATGGTGAGGAAGTAGCATGTATAATAATAATAATAATGGACTCAAAAACACTATGGAAGTGATCAGAGCAGCTGTTTTTGACCCATTCATGGTTAATTTCACTGTTGATCTTAGCCAACACCCTTGATCTAATTCCTGTAGTACCTGCTGACTCAATGAGTACCACCTCAGTTACAGTGGCAACATTCCCCACCAACTTCAGAAAACCCTCCCTTGGATGGAGGACACCATTAAACTTAAACTGCACCCCCCAATCACAGGTTTGTGGCATGCGGAAGCTGCAGAACGTAACAGAGACCACCCGCGGAAAGAAAATATTTAAAATTCCTACTGATGTTAAATCGTAATAGGAGTAAATAAACATACGCCACTAATGATATAACACACGCTATATGCTATGCTACACACTAATGCTACTTAACCTACGAACTTACATGTTCTAAGTAAAAACATTAAGAGCATTGTTCCATATGACTTCAGCAAAATTAAATTTGTGAAAGTAAATTTCATCATTGATTATTTTCTATTAACAAATAGAAAAAACGCTAGCTTACTTAACAGCTAGCAGGACTTGATTTCAAAGTTATATTATCTCAAATAATATTTTTAACTACCAAATACCTAGTTTAATGACCGAATCAGTTTCAAGATCTTTTCATTTCAGTTCATCTCTACTCATGTCTTAATTTATGAAAGATGTAAATACTTTTTTGAACCATTACAATTCCCTATTTGTTAGTAAGTTTACATTCTGGTTTTGTCTTAAAAAATATATATTTCTAAGGTGCCATTTTTTAAGAGCTAATTGTTTGTCCTTACTGACATCTATTTATCAAAAAATTGTTTGTAGCTGTTACAAAAACTATAGCCTTGTGGGAGAGGATGGCCTTTATAAATGATGGTAAGCTGATGCTTCAAGTCAGTGCCCATCATGGCATAAGCAGTGGTGGTAGGACGCCGAAACAATGACGAATCGCCGGCCGCACGAAATGGCGCTGAGCGTCACCTTAGCAGACGGCCGCCACACCACCCCCCTGGCAGTGTATTGCTCCACTCTGAGGAATGAAAGAAAAAAAATTAGTTACAATTGAAAATTCCGCAAATGTTCCGGGAAACGGACTCTTCTTCCCGAACGGGTCTCTCGTTGCGGCAGCGGTGGATCGTTGCTGCTTTGCTCATTTGGAGGGACTATCTGCTGTGGTGGTGCGTTTGGTGGACAGCTGTCATCCGCCAGAAGATACGCCGGTTTCAGCCTGTCCACAGAAACTGTGGTTTCCCGGTCCCGCACCAGCAGTACATACCATTTTGCTGCCCTCTTAATTACTTTGTATGGGCCGTCGTACGGTGGTTGCAACGGCGGCCGCACAGCATCGTGACGCCGGAAAACGTGGGTTGCGGTCGCTAGGTCGCGATGCACAAAAACTTGCCGGGTGCCGTGGTTGCTCGTCGGTACAGGGCGAATGTCCGCCATTCGTCTTTTGATCTGTCCGGCAAAAGTTGCGTCCTCGTCGGTCGTCGGGGATGCGGCGAAAAATCCGAGCCAATCCGCCGGGAAGGCGGATTGGCTCCCCGTATACCATTTCCGCCGGCGTTGACTTGATGTCCTCCTTCCACGATGCTCTTATTCCCATGAGCACCACCGGCAGGGCATCTGTCCAACGGTCATCTCGGTGGCAAGTGATGGCTGCCTTTAGTTGCCGATGGAACCTCTCAACCAGTCCGTTGGAGGCTGGATGGTAGGCCGTCGTCCTGATCCGCTTCGTTCCTGTGAGGGCGGCCAATTTCTGGAATAAAATTGATTCAAATTGCCGGCCTTGGTCCGTCGTTACCCTCAATGGCGCGCAATCCATTCACCAAAAAACGTTCGGGCCACTGTATCCGCCGTCTCGTCCGTCATTGGGCCATCGCGTGAAACGGTCGACGCACGTCAGGCAGTAGCGCTTCTCTCTTGATGGTGGCAAAGGGCCCACGATGTCCAGGTGCACGTGCTCAAAACGGGCAGTCGGAGCGCTGAAGGTGCCGAGAGGGGTTGATACGTGCCGTTGTATTTTGGAACGCTGGCAAGGCAGGCAAGTGCGCGTCCAGGTCTGACAGTCCTTTCGGATGGAAGGCCACACAAGGAGCTTTGTGGTGGCTTTTACTCCTGGGTGAGAGAGTCCATGGAGGGAATCGAAAGCTTGCCTTCGGAATGGTGCCGTCAGGAAAGGTCGTGCAGTGGTTGTCGACACATCGCAGAAAATGTCCGCCTCTGCTCCGGGAATCCGCACCTTTTTTAATTCAGTCCATGAGTCCATGACCACAGAGTCCATGCTCTGTGTCCAGTACGATTTGTCGTCCTTTTCTTGGGAGGCCGCTAACTCCTCGTAGTCGATGGCGGTGGTGATGGTTTCGATACGCGAGAATGCATCGGCGACGATTAGTTCATAAGAAAAGATTCCCGGTCCCGTCAGACTTTTTTCAAGTCCATTCTTCCTTGGGACCATTTTGCGCCAAGTCACCCTTACCCATTTTCCAAGTTTCAACTTGTTCTCTCAAGTAGTTTGTTTACACGTATTATTGCAGTAGACGTATTTCGTGTTTTTCGTTAAAATGAATAAAATTGAATATCGTGTGGTCATAAAATTCTTCGTTTTGGATGGATTAATCCCTAAGGAAATTCATCCAAAGTTGACAAAAGTGTACGGGGACTCTAATCCTTCGATGTCAACCGTTAAAAAGTGGGCAGCTGAGTTTAAACATGGTCGCACATCCCTCGAAGATGACCCACGTGAAGGACGGCCAAAAACCGCAACCACACCAGAAACCATCGAAACGGTGCATGATATCGTGTTGGACGATAGGCGAGTGAAGGTGAGTGAGATAGCTGAGGCCGTGGGGATATCGGAAGAAAGGGTGCAAAACATCTTGCACAAAGAATTGGGGATGCGAAAGCTCTGCGCAAGGTGGGTGCCGCATTTGCTGAATGCCGATCATAAGCAAATGCGCAAGCGATTTTTGCAGCAATGTTTGGACCGATTCAAGAGGGCACCAACTGATTTTGTGGGGCGATTTGTCACCATGGATGCAGAGGCGGCCTTACTGGTGAGCGGGGCCTGACGTTGTGGTCATAATGTAGCGGAAGCGGTAACAGTACGATTCCGAGAGTTCAGCGGGAACGTTGTAGTTTTGACAAGACGGCAAATAATAACCGCGGAACGACGAAGGGTGCTGCAAGCCTTCTATCGCTTATAAGCTATATTCTTCGCGCTGACAGTAGCAAGACTGTGAGTTTGCGCCGCGGCATTTTGAGTTATAAAAAATGAATAAGCTTATAATTATTACTCGCGTGAAAACGCTTCCACGCTGCAGTTTTAAATCTGAATTTAACGGTTAAATTAGGTTTTACATTCACGTTTAAATTCTTAATTTGAATGGTAAATCGACACCCGCGGGGCCCTGTTAGCGCGGGGCCGTCGCACCACTTGCCACCCCCAACGGCCGGTCCTGCATGGATGAGACATGGGTCCGCTACTACACGCCAGAAACGAAACAGCAATCAAAGCAGTGGGTGGAAGCTGGTGGTTCAGCGCCAAAGAAAGTGAAGTCGATCGCATCTGCCGAAATGCAGATGCGATCATGGCCAGTGTGTTTTGGGATGCAAAAGGTATCCTGTTAATTGATAACCTTTAAAAAGTCAGAATAATTACAGGTGAATATTACTCCAACCTTCTTGACCAGCTGGATGCCAAAATTCGCGAGAAGAGGCCTGGCTTGTAGAAGAAAAAAATCATCTTTCACCAGGACAACGCACCTGTTCACAAAGGTGCATTGGCGATGGGAAAACTACGGGATTTGGGGTACAATTTGCTCTGCCATTCCCCCTATTCTCCTGATTTAGCACCCTCAGACTTCCATCTGTTCCCAAACTTGAAGAAATTTTATTTCTGGGAAGCGCTTCACTTCCAATGAAGAAGTTGAGAGGGCTGTAGATGGATTTTTTCACACAAACAAAAGACATCTACTGCAACAATACGTGTAAACAAACTACTTTAGAGAACAAGTCGAAACTTGTCTTACGAACTAATGACACGTGCACCCAGGCAGAGATCATAAATTTTCGCTGATTGGAACACCATCACGCCATCTCTGTGTCAGGCAAAGAAATTTTCACCTAACCCTCGTAATATCACCTCCCTGAACCACATCCTTAGTGTTTTTGCTAACATAGTAAAAATCTTGTGTACTCCATCTACAGGATTCTTTCATAGCTATTGCACTAAAATACCTTTCTCAAAGATCTCTAAATGAAACCTTAGTGAAATCGGATCTTTCATCTATAATACATTAAACTCCTATTTCAATTCTTCCAAACAAGTGTCACTATCATTTTTCACCTAGGACAACTACTAACTCTTCTCTATGTTCCATCATTTAGATTATCTCTAGCACAACTTTCCTTGCTATATCGACTTCCTAGACTTCTGAACTCCTTCCATTGACCCTTTCAAACTGTGGTATGATTCTTTCTTAAAAGAATGTATAAATCACGTTTTATGTAATTAATTCTGTATTTTGTAAATATTTCCTTAAGTTAGTTGCTTTGATTCATTATGGTGTATGTTATCCTGTATACAGCTGTTAATTTGTTATACTTTATTGTTGTGAAATCATTCTAAAATGATGTTATCACAGTTTGTGAATCTAAAAAATAAATGTTGCTGGTGCTAATATGCCATCATCAGCTAATGTCCTCGCAATTGACTAACATTTCCCTAATTGCATAGTATATAATGTTGTGGAGGAACCACTGCCCAAATAATTAAGAAAGTAATAATAAAATCATCTTAATACAGTTCTGCCATAAGCACGGAGATAATAGATAGCTATCAAAATAGACAGAAAAGTCTATAATATTCTCCACATTTACAGGAATGTTTGATAGTACAGTGCTGTGGGTCAGCCTCAGAATGGTCGTGGTGCCAGCAAAATTGAGGTCCTTAGTTTGAATGGGGTACAGGCATGGATTTCTTTTATGTCATTTTTTTCATCATCATTTGTCAATGATGGCTGATAATAGGGCATTGCTCAGTAAACAATAAAAAGGCAATTAATGAAGGCAGTAAACAGGGTAAGCAAAGCATTGATTTAGTGGCACACTAAGAATTTTCTTTCGTTAAAGGTGTAGAAAGAAAGAATCAGGGTGACATAAAAGAAATTTGAATTAAGACTCCTGAGTACCTGGAGCTATCCCAGGATATGCATATGATCCACCTTGCAGCAATGATTTAAATAATCAAGTACTTTAGTTGGCACTAATAACAGAGATTTATTAGGAAAACTTTAAAATGCCCACATAAAGAGACATGATACATAAATTACAAAGAGGTTGGCCTAAGATAATTTGATGTTCAAAGCAAAGAGCCTTTTGAGCCCTAAATTGTATCTTTTCTGAGGTTAATTCAACACTAGGAGGTGATGAAACAGCATTGTATAATTGCAAGAAATAACAAAATATCCTTTTTTATTGGTGTGAAAGAGTAATTATAATTCAGACTCATCCAAATCTTCAGTTGAAGCGAATTTCACCAAATACCTGAATAAATAGAACTGAAATCAACGATAAGAAAAAATAACCATTAACTAAATAGCAATAAGAATAAAAAATAATAAAAACCGAGTCAATCAGACTGATCGTTGAAGTTTCTTGAGTGATTTCTAACGAGTCACTTATTTACTTTAAATATAGTTGCCACACAGTATTTGCAAGCTGAATCTTAGATGTAGAGTTCTCATGTGGAAAAATACATCTATACTCCAAAGACATTAGAAATCATCTCGTGCAAATTGTTTCCTTATTGGGTGACATCACATTTTATCCTCGACTGAATTTTTATAAAACTCATTTGCAAGGTACGTAAATGCTTCTTCTATCATGATGTTGCTTTTCTGTAAGAAAAATATCAGCTGAAAGCAAAGTTCTGCATTAATTACTACATTTATTTTCAAACTTTGGACAATTACTCACTGCAGAACCTTCAAAATAAGCTAATCCCAATTGAGAGGCGAGGGTTTTGGCTCTCTCAGGGCTAACTTTCCTTCTACCTTCAAGATCTACCTTGTTGGCATATAAGAGACCAAGTGGTGTTATATTACCAGAGGACTCGGCCAAAGGCGATTCTTCCACTTTCCTAGCCAACATTACCCATTTTTTAACCGAATCGAACGATCTTTCACAGGTAACGTCAAACACGGCAAATATCGCATTAATGCCGATCCACTGAAAAATACATAATTAATGTAACACCCACGACACACAATAGGAATGAGCCGTTTTATGGATTCTTACATATTTTGGCAGATAGTCAGAGTACAAAGAATTCCCAGATGAATCGTACAACAGCAATTGTACGGAATCTTTACTCTCGGGCATAAATACGTCTTTTGAATTCAAAATTACATCAGATGTCTGGAATGTAAGGCGTAGAATTACTGAGGTAAAATGCTTCATATAAATTTTATATTAATAGCAGATTAGTAAAACTGAAATTAAAGGTAAATCACTAAATTATACTACATAACATGAGTCACCATCGAGTAACTTCGAGAAAATTGAGTTCCGCCAGATGTGAATGTTTGGATGATGGATGTTTTTCCCACCAACGAATCCCCAATTACTGCAACCTTGAATATATATAAGTCGTGCATTATGAACATTCCCATACACAACTATGATGATACACACATTACATCTAAGTCCGAATGAAGATGAAACACAATTTGTTTACTATAAATATTAGTGACGCCGGGCTACTAAATGACACTCAATTATCTTAGTTATGTAGTTCGGGAAGAGGGGAAGAGATGTCGCAGTCAGTTCCTCCAGGATGATATGATTCACGTTTTGGAAGAAAAGTAGTCCTGTGTTTTTATTAAAATAACAATGTTTTATACCATTATTATCCAATGCTAAAGATGCATCATAACAAAGAGTATTATTTGAAACATTATTAACATACTTTAAAGTATTGGTTCTTGAAATTATTTTCTTATGTTTGCGAATGAATATTCGAACCGAACTCACCTTAGAAACTAATGAAGTTAAAGCGTCTATGTGAATCTTAGTGAACGTTGGTGTGGTGGAGTGATCGTAGTGTGCCGCTGGAATTTGGGTGTTAGATACATATAAACGTACACTATTTTTGAATGGTGAGTCTCAATATTTATTACATAAAATAATTCGCCAGTTTTCATATTAAGAGCACTGTTAGTTTGAGTCTTTGCCGGTGAGAGCACAGTGGTTGTTGCTAGTAGGCGACAAAGTTGACGTATACACCCTTCAAAGCGTTGCTGGTGGAACCGCTTTGCTTTGAGTGAAGTTTTTTACGATAGTAATTGTTGACATGCTTCTTTGTGGATTTTAAGGTGGTTATGTATGTCTTTTCTTATATTTTATTGAGAATTATATTTCTGTTTTGTGTCATTTGTTGTTTTCATCTTCGATTTTCTTGAACCACTGCAAGACACATTATTGGGAAGTTATTTGTTGATACTTGAAAGTTTGCATCGCTTTCCAATTACACTCTGTGTTCCTTCTGTTTTATTCTAGTAAATATGTTGAAGTTCATACGTGGAAAAGGGCAACAGCCCTCAGCCGAGAGACAGAAGATTCAGAAAGAGTTGTTTTCATTTAAGAAGGTAAGTGCCGCTACTACATTTCTCCATTAACCGCAACAAAAAAAAATTGATAGTGACGTGATAGATATATTTTATCATCAATTCTGGTTGCATGTATCGAGTCGTCATTGTACAAATTAGTGGAATATCGATATGACTGAATGTCTTTAATTTATTAAGTCCTTATGGTTACGAGTAATTGATTTATCACGTAGTGAAAATATCAAACCTGTTCTTGCTTCGACATTCATTTTGCTAGAGCTTAAGTATAAAATCAGTGTAAGCGCTGTATAGAATGATAAGGTGTGGGTTTAGTAAATTGTTTATCGGGAACTGCATTTTATCATTTAATGTCTTCATCTAGTTATGTTATTGCCATTTACAGAATTTTCGAGTGTTTTTTATTTCGTAGATGTATTCTGTCTTAATTAACACTCTTTGCTGATTGTTTTTTTTAACGATAAGGAGAGTGTACATTTTTTAAGGGAGAAAGATCTTCCAAATATTGTTATTTTTGCTTCATATTTTTCACTTTCACCATTTTTATGGACGCAGATACCTACTTTGCCGGTGATGTCACTTTCTGTTAACGAGTATGACATCATTATTACTTGGTATAGGAGGGAGATTTTAGGTGAATGATAAAATTAACTTTGTAAAATATTATTAAAATTCGTGTATATTTTTAAGGATACAATTCGAAGAAGAGTAAATTTTTCAAGTACGGTCCATTAATGATAGAGATTTATAGACATACATGCTTTGATACTCGCCTTAGGGATACTCTGTGCGACTTTATTTACTGTTTTCTTATAATTGGTTGTAAATGCGTCACTCATTCTGCATTTTTATGATGGCATACTTTTGAGGATCAGTTACGTAAAAGTTATGCTTCGACCAACTCATCAATTCCACAATTTAATTTATGTTTGAAATCATTTTGTTCTCGAACCATAATGTATTGGAGGTTTTGCTATTCCTGCTATTATGCAAGGTAAATTAAATTCAATAAATTTTACTCGCAAATAGTCTGCCCTCCTATAAGACGAATTATGTGTATATTATAAAGAAAATAGATCATTCTTCGCTTTGCGTAGCTTTTTGTACTTAAGTTGCATTGCTGGTTCGTCGTTTACCATAGTAATTCTTTGCTTTCTTCCACCAAGTATATCAGATGGATTCGTTTTAACGCAAATTATTTTTCTTTCTGTTCCGCGTTGATAGGCAGCACAATCGTATCGCTTCATACCGGTATTTCAAGTGTGTTCGTGAGAAAAACAGCTCCAAATCAACTTATTTCACTCCCCACTTTTCACCAGTAGAACCTGCTTCATCGGGCTTATTTATTTCCACTTTCCAAAGTGAGTCGCCTGCCATTGTGTACCCTGAAAGTTATCTAGTATCACTTGAATTTTTCGTCAATTTCCCTGTTCATGTTGACACCCCTGGTACGGATGAGAGACTGTTGGCGTTGACGTCATATTTACGAACGTCTGGAGATATTTGGCGTAACACGAAGAATGGGATGTTTTTATCTCATCGTGCACCCGAAGAATATTTCCTAAACTTAAAGAGTCGAGGAAAAATGTTGTCAGGCAATGTTTTTATATCTACGTTTTATCATTGATTTCCATGTCGATGTTATTTAGAGATGAGCGCATGAAATACATTACGGCAATGATTTTGCATCGTTATGATTAGCATACTTTTTCGGTTTCGACCCTTTTGCTTTATCAATCGATTCTTAGTAATTAACATTTTCGTTTGTGCTGATTTATGAGGCAAAGTTGGTTAATTTTATGTAATTTCCCATTACAGTACATTAGTGTTTAGAGGGATAAACGGAAGGGGTACGTGTACACCCCCTGTAAACATCTATACAACAGTTTTGCGTTTCTTTTTGTTTTAGGAGTACACAAGTTTATAGATACCGTCTTATCAACACGTAATAATTCTTCTTTATCGTATTTCTTTTGAGAAAAATCGATTAAACATTCTTGTTGGAGTATTCCCGAGTCAATTTTCGGGGTGTAAATCCTCAAAACTGGAGTCCTCAAGACGTTACTGGTTTAACTTTTCACGTTCAACAAGTTCTGGTAGTTTCCACGTAAAAGGCAGCGATATATTCTGATCTTTGAAGGTTATTACGTAACGGCATACGTGAATTGTCTCTTGTTTTGACCCGTGTAATTCGCCATGCACTTCGTAATTTAACTTTTAGCGAGTGTAGAATTATTTCTCGATCTTAGCAAACGGATGATATTCGTGCAATTTGTTGGTCGCCCGTAGTTGCCTTACATCTGCGCAAATTCCCTCGAGCCTAACTTTCTACGATGCACCGTAAGTCATCCGTGGGAGTCATCGACCTTGCCGGAAATTCGGTATTTCTTCCACCGGCTATCTTTCTTTCGCTTTGCTCCGTTTTTCGCTCGTTATCTATCGGGGAAGGATTGCTATTCAATCACGGGCGGATGCTCTTTTTTTAAAGAAATCGATCGTCATTTGGGCCTCCTCTCCTCTTCGTCCACACCGTTTCTCAAATTTCGCCCCGAAGATTGGCTTCTTGGAGAGTCTTCTACAGTCCATGGTCGCCATATGTTTTTTCCACAGCCAACCCTTCTCGCAGTTTTTGCCTTCGCTAAGTCACGATGAAAAAGCCCTTAGCTTCTCCGTTGCCATCAGAAGGGGTTCTGGAACGGTTTCAGACAGGAATCAAGCGAGGAAACGGCTTCAGGGCGTGCCCGTCAATGTTAGAACATTGGGATGTGTATTCAGGCAGAAAAACAGCACATATGGATTTATTCCGTTGTGTTTTATAGTGACTGTAGAGTTAATTGTGTTTATTATTATTATAATTTCTTCAGAAACGTCACGTGGCAAAGTTGTATTATATTACACTCAACAACTCAAATAAATAAAGTTCTTCTGGACTAAATACATGAACATAAGCAAGCAAGTCCACTTCACTTCTCAACTTACAATTTAAATAGCCATAACTTACATGTCAGACTATAATCGATAGCAAAAAAGTCCAATATTTTGTTAAATCCTTACATATACTAATACGGAATACAGTACATAAAATACGATTCTCCGTCAACTACTATAGCTTATCTCTAATAAAATTATATACGTCATTATTGCAACATTATATATACATTACACTATTATGAGATCTTTTTACACCTTCGTCACAATTCCTTACTTGTTTTCGGAAAGGAGGCTTCGCAGAGGATTTAAGGTATAAATCGGAGATGCAGTCCTCGAGATAACAGCGAATGGCATATTTGTAATGCGCCAATTAGCCAAACGGTAATAACCGACGTTGGTGATTCACATTGCATGAATTGACGCGATGTGCTGTGCGTGGAAATGGCGAAAGTGTGAAGAAAACACCGCCCCAGTGCGCCCAGCCCTCGCAAGTGTATCCGCTCCTGGCCGCTCACTTTTTTCGACTTGGCCCTCCTCGGCGGCGATCCACTCCTCACCTGTGGGAATCGACCGAAAGGTCATTTGCCCCCTTCCTTCGCGCATGCGCACAAGCACCTTCCCGGTACTATGTCCCTCGCATTCCAACTCTTTGTCATTCTTCCACTCGTAATGCACATCTACAAAAACTTATGCCCGCTAGGGTAAACGGTTTCTTTTTCTCTTTTGGGAGAAGGGAAGAATGCTCTACGTATGGTGATATCATTCGCCCACGCCTCGCCTCTTCCTTTCAAGAAAATTCTTATCGTTTCCGGTTTGTGGGTGCGAATGCAGCGAGATGCCCTTTTTTTAAACGGGCGCCGAAAGGGGAGAAAGCATCGTCTCTTTCCCCATAAATGGACTGCAGTCCCTCACTTTCGCGCTATTCAAATGTGGAAGGCGTTTTTCCTTTTAATCGCGTCCATTTGCCCAACTTTTTAATCTTTAACTCTCCAGGTGGGGTTTCATAGACCCCACTAAAGTATAAATTTCTATAACTCTGTAACAGGATGACTATTTTTTGTTGCCTTGTCACAAAGCATTAAAAAGTTGATTGTATTTTACGATTTCCTTTTATTGTTACCTATAAATTGATAGACGAAGTATAGATAAATAAAATAAATTACTATCCATTCCATAACTAGATACTGTATGGGATCCGAGAGACCTCACGTGGTTCAGGATGAAGCATTTATTCAATTAGTTCTCAGAGAAGTGGAAACTGCGGTCGTTAGATGCGCTTTCTGAAATAAATGTTCATTTTTTAATAATTTCGATGGCTTGTTCTTTATCATGGTGAGTTAGCAATCCGGGCCACAGCCGATCGCCTCTCAATATGATTCCTCCCTTTCGATATCCCTTCTAATGCTGACTTCAGCAGGCTGTAGTGTGTGCCATATTTACTCATCTCCGTTTTCCACGGAAGTATTTCTCTTCCAAAGACATTTCACCCGTCCCTCCATTTCGTTTATATTATTCTGCAGCACATCCATTGCTTCTTCTCTTTTCTACTTCCGATGTTTCACCTGGGAAAAATCTTATGCCTGGATTTATTTTTCGTTTGTGGTATTTCGATGTGGACTCAAATGCGTCCTTCACACGCCGCCCGATGGATTCTTGCGGCGATGGATGGCTTCCTTCGATCGAATCCCAAATTTCGACGGTCCGAGGACCTTCGAGTCAATCGAAGCAAACAGGATTTGAATTAAAATTCTCACCCCATGTCTAATTGACTTAAAAGGGGGAGAAGTAAAGCTATAAGCCGTCCGTTGGATATTGAACTGGTTTTAGGCCGCAGTTCGTCGAACCCGATCGGAAAAGGGATTTTTTACTCGCTCGCGATGGAACTCGGGGCGAGTTGAAAGTAAAAACAAAAACGTTGAAGAGGAGACGTTTTTCGAGCATGTGTTTGAGCGCTTCAAATAATCTCGCCCCTCTTCCATACCTTTTATTCTTCACCATCGACTCGGAGCCCGAATGCATTATTGGGACGCTACTTTACACTCTTTTGTGTTTTGATTGACCTTTTGATGTATGCAGCGAGTGTATCAGTGAGGAAGGTGTCTTGCAAGGGTGCGGGCGACTGCATTTCGGTGCGGGCGAAATAGTTCGATTATTGTTTGTCTGCTGTCCTTGAGATCGGCTGGGAATCGGTAAAGGCGAAGGAAGATTCCCCTAGTATTCTCTCTCTTTATATAAGGCAGACAATGTGTTTGTTTGTCTGAGATTGGAGTTCACGCCGTTTGTCCGATTTACGTCAAACTTCGCATACATTATTTAGATAAAATCATATATATATAAAGCATATGTCTGTCCGTCCGTCCGTCCCCCTATTTATCTCAGAAACGGCTTGACTTAGAGGTTTAAAACAAACAGCATTGTGTTTCTAGGATGCTGAAATCCCCAGGAAAACTATTCTCATCTCTGTAAAGGCCCGGGTTAGAACCCAGGTGCCCAAAATACGTTTCCATAAGTGATGAACGTAAATTACGTTTTCATGACTTGCAGAAGTTGTTTCTTTTACAAAATTAAATTCGAAACAATGGTCCTACGTAATTGAGACAAGTGTCACAAGAAAGGAAAATGATCATAGAATCTTATTTGAGTCGTGAATCATTCATATACGCGGAAAATTCGTGAAAAACTTTTTCGAAAATAAACAACCCATCCCTTTGACGAGCAAGGCAATTGTAGATTATTGATTTCATGAGTTATCCCATATACACGGGGATATTCAATTATTATACTTTTCCATAAGAAATGTACGTAAAGTAGGTTTCCTCTACCTGAAGAGGTTGTTTGTTTTACAGAATTAAATTAGAAGTAATGATCTTACGAAATCAAGAGAATTGTCAAAAGAAAGGAAAATGATCATAGAAACTTATTTTAGTCGTGAAATATTGATATAGGTTCGAAATTTCGAGAATTTTTATTAAATACACGGAAAATTCGTAATCTTTTTCGCGTATCAAGGTACTATATACGCATTTCGAGAACTATGTTCTCTTCTTCAGTAGTTTGAATTTTAAGTGTGTTTGTCGTAGTATTTAAATCTTGATTTTTTGTGGTGTGACGTGTGACTATTCCAACTGGACCATACCAAAAGTAACAGAGAACCACACCAAAGATTTATTTATTTTCTTTACATCTAACGGCTTAGGGAGTCAATTTAATTTGAATATTATACCATATAAGTACACGGGAATTACCTATTCTTATATTTTTCTATAAGAAATGTACGTAAAGTAGGCTTCCATAACTTGAAAACAGTAGAATAAATATTATAAATAGCAGTAAGAAATATATTGAGTTATTATGGTCTTACGACCTACTGTTACTTCCCTCGGAGGACCTGATATATACGATGATAGATATATTTTTAAATTAAATCAAGTACCGTCATGCTTGACGGGGGCGTTTACTAGTATACGAATATTTTGTGAAATTTTGAGGTTATAAACAACCCGTCCCCCTGACGACCAATGCGATTGTTGATTCCGAGCTCATTCATTTTCCGATAAGAATACACTGTGTATTTAGGCCCATTTAGAAGCAATTGACGATACGAAGAGGAGGAAAGTTTTTAGAAATTTTAACTATTACAGAGACGAACAATTGCTATTGACGAATCGCAGAGGCAACTAACATACGTAGCTCGGTAATGAGTTGGAATAAACCAAAATGCGAAATGTTATTTTCTCTTAAGTGCGAATAGGTTTTTAATCTGATTTCTATTTTTCCCGTTGAGAATCAACGGGCACTTTCCTAGTAATAATAATAATTGTCTTCATTTGGTTGAGATGAAAGTCTCCTCATTCATCCAACCCATAACCAGTATCGTAACCAAGAAAGTGATTTATATGTGCATTTCTGTAGGCAGCATTGAATGGTGAAATGAAGAATGTCCCATAACCAATTTGCAAGGTGAGACATATTTGTAGTTGAGATAGAAAAATAAGCATCCCAAAGAGTCGAATCTGGAAAGGAGGAAAGAAAATGTGGATTTTGTGGAGTGAATATAATTGTAAAATACCGTGAAAAATATTTCCTCTGTATGAGAACTTCCTAAAGTGAAGTCCTGGAAAACACTCGAAAGCTAGATAAACTATAACGAATTACAAACGAAGAAACTCGTTAAAATGTATCAATCAGATAATAAGTTATTCATTTCTTACCGCGTAGAAAACTTAGCAGAATGAAGGAAAAAATAAATTTACGAATTGTAAGTTAACTAGGTAGTAATTCCTCGGATAACGAAGACTATCTGTATCGGAATCATGGCTGTGTCGAAAGCGTTATTAGCCGAAACGATTGAAGTAATTGTCTTGAATAAATATCAATGCAACCACGTTCTCGAGCTTGTATGATAAAATGGGAGGTAACTATTTGGCTTTGGATATGTCTGAATTTTTACGAGATAAAATTCGTTAACCGAGTTATCATAGTTTTATTTAAGGGCGTGTTAATGGGTTCGTGGTGTTCAAAAACGCGACAAGTTTGATCAGTTGAAGTAGGGCTGTTCGTAAATATTCCGAAATAAATTCACGTGCATGACGAATGAATGAATGCTTCGTGATGCGCAGCTCAGAAAAGTGCTTCCTGTTTTCTGTTCTCTTCCATACATTTAGTTATGCACCACATTAACGAGAATAATACCAGTATTAATACTACGTAGATGTGGCGTCTGTTCATTTGTTTGCCTTTATGCACCAGCTCTTTTAAACTTCACTCATTTAAATACAGAATTACTCTTTTATGTAATTTTCGAAGTGTCCGTCACGAGTTATAAACTATTCTCATCTCTAAGAAGGATTGGGTTCGAACCCATGACCCCGTAATACGTTTCCATAAGATTACAAGCGATTTTCCAAATTGCAATTGCAGGTGTTTTTCTTTCATTCCTTAAAATACGTAATTATGAACGGATTTACATCGCACTTGCTTCATTAAGCAACTTAAACTATCTCATGCTTGCGATTTTTAAACATTTTTCGGTCGATTTAATTATAAATTCGCCATTTAGATTTTAAAATATCTTATATTTCTTCTATTTTGGATAACTATCGTAGAGACCCTCACTGTCTATCGCCATTTAATATACTCTAGAATGAAAGGCGAAGGATTTGCGTTTCTTTTTTTTTCAATTACCTATGTTTATGCGTCTGTTGCAACAGTTTTGTTTATCTCTATCTATATATGTACACTACAAGCCGCCTTTAGGCGTGTGACAGGGGGTGCACGCACCATGACTACTTCCCTAATAGATTACATTTGCGTATCGTAAAAATGAATTTTTGAAATGAAATGTCATGTTTAAATCTTCTAGAGATTTCAATCCTGCGTCCTGAAGCATTTGAGTGACACTCACTGATTTCTCGTAATACTTTTTCCGAATTGTATCGCCTTTCGCTGTACTTTTTCGAATTCTTGAATACAACACTTTTCTGCAGGATCCCATACACAAAGATAGTGTTGTTCGCTGGACGCTATCTTGGGAATGAGACGAGGAGACTGTCATAAAATCTCAATTGCAAAGCAACCTGTTTTAACAATTTCTTGTCATATTCTCGCAAAATTTGAAAAAATTGTCATTTTAGGATAAGAAGTCGTCGTGTCTCGTTTTGAGAAACACCAGTATGTTCTCTTAAATCAATTAGCGTACGAATAAAACGCAAGTTTCTTTGTTTAGTTTTCATCCTGATTATTATCCTGGAGGTTCCTTTGTATCATTATTATTATTATATAATTATACTATACATATATCCATCAGCCGTTTCGTGAGCTATTTTATTAATTATTCTTAACATTCAGCCTTTCTCCTGGAATTATTTCATCGTTCTCTTTCCAGATTTTTCAATCTTGAAATGATTTACGATTAATCTTTGTTTGAATTTCTTTATTAGACGAATGCAATAGTTTGGCTGAGGTATTTTAAGATAAAGCCGTGGGGAAGACTGCAATATTTTGTTATTCATCGAAAACTACAACTAAGAATATTCTTCTGCAATTTTGAACAAAATACTCAAATGTACCGATTCTTAAGCGGTGGCGGTGGTTGGCGTACTAGTGTGTAATAAAAGTAGCAAAATTGCAATCTCTATCACTGCTTTAAAAAGTAATTTAAAGGTTGCACGTAGAGAAATAAATAAAGCTTGCAAAAATATCGAATATCAGTTTAAACAGAATATAACTTTCCGATTTCATTTTCGAGAAGAACTTGCTGTGCGCTCAATTGCAAAGTTTAGTGAATTAAGATGCTCATATTTCAGGAAAAGAAGGTTATAATGATAACGATGACGGCTTTATTAGGCGAATTTCAGTCTTAAGAGACCACTCTTACCATTAACCTTTCACAAGTCACGATCGAAAACAACCATGCCCTAACCAGGGTTCGAACCTGGGACCGGCGTTGCTAGGCTAACACACTAACCACTACGCCACCGAGGCCGGCGGTTGCGTTGTAGTCCTGAGGTAACGCGTACACAATCGTATATCTCGATCGAATATAGTGAAATTTGATATTTGCAGCAAAGTTGCAACTATCGGCAATTTCCCCATACGCCAGCGTAAGATGCAGACGCAATCTCCCATTTTGCAGAATGTGATTCACGTGGCTGATGACGGAAGTCGATTTGGGTGTTCGCAATGCCTCGCACGTAACCTAATTGCTCCAATGTGTCCTTGCGCCGATTTAACCTTGCGCGGTTTCCATCTCACGAGAACACTCTTTGAAATTATAATCCAGAAAGCGAGAGTGAGGCGATCACTGCGCGACAATCGTGCTTAGTCACATCAACGGAATCCTTTCTCCTCTGGCACATACATTCCGCTCTTGTACTGACCAATTCCATCATTTTTTGGAATCTCCACAACGCCCTCTGCAACCACCAGGCGGATGAAACGTTGGCATCGATGATCGGCTTGGAATAAGTGCCAAATACTTAATTTCCCTCATCCGACCTCTTTCCGTGGATCTGAATTGCGTTTGGAAATAAACCAGGAACTTGGACTCTTTCGCTGTTAATGGAAACTACTGATTCTCCGCATTGTCTTCGCTTGTATCTTGGAAAAGTCGTGTGTAACATCACTCACTGTGCATCTTTGAGCTGAGCAATTTGAAGGAGTATTTCGGTGATTTACCAGAGTCGGCCTCGGAAACTATCTAATTTACAAAAATATTTACACATATGAAAGACTTATATTTTATCTACTCAATCTATTTCATAACATAATCTCCTTCAAGTTCTTTGGTCTTCCTCCAGCGATTCGCTAGGGCATGTATGCCCTGTCGGTACCAGTCCTCGCTCTGGTTATGGCGCCAGGTTTTCACTTTCAACCGCCTTCTGATTCACTCACCCTCCATACCAAGAAACCAACTGTTCTACTGTCGACTATAGATTTTGTATAAATGTTTGTGAATATTCCCTACTGTTCCTTTCTCTACGCACAGAAATTCAATCACAGCACCTTGTCTGTAACGTTTATCGCAGTCAGGCTCCACTTTGAAAGCTTACTACAGCTATGCTATATATTCTACAGCTATGCAATATATTCTACAGCTATGCTATATATTCTACAGCTATGCTCTGCAGGAGGAAATCGAAACTATGTACTTACATGCGGGAAACGTCAAAGAATTCGAACCTACAATTTGGAATTACTAGCATTGATTGGAAAAAATAATGTGGGGCATTTGACCGACTTTCGTACATTATGTAAGAAGTAAAAGCCGAGTATTAAAATGAATAAAAATCCAAAGAATTAACAATAGAAGTACATATTAAGTAAAATTCAGCGAAAGATAGGAATGGAGCGTTAGTATTTTTGAAAGTGCTTCGACTGCATTTCGCACTAATGGATCCCTCCGGGACAGCTTTCACCGAAGGCAATCGCACTACCCACTTGGCTATCATGGAGTCAGTTGTAAAAAACCTCGCTCTTGATGTTCTGAATTGACAAGATGAATAATTTGTAATATTTGTTTAATACACTTCTAGTCAAATTGTAGGATTGAATGGGCAGCCTTTAGTTTTTTTTTCTTCTTTTTTTGCTTTTTCAACTTTCGTCGTATTATTCAATATGTCAGTTGCAACTTTTTGAGCAGTTAAAGTATAACAAATACGTTATGATTGCTTTTTAAAAAGATTATGATGGATTTTATTTGCTTATGAATTACAGTACTTAACATTTTAAGATTTTTTAATAATTCACATATATTTGGGCCAGAGAATTACTAAAATTCATTTTCCAGCGCAAAATTTCGCCCATTTTAAATCGAATGTTAAAATGACGTTTTCTGTCGCCTTTTCTCGTTTTTAAAGTCGAGTCCGCCAAAAACCATTCATCTGAAGGAGTAATCAAACAATTCGCGCATCAGTAAATAACTGTGCTCCCGAAAGCTCATATATATTCAATTCATTTGAAGTCAAAGGAAATTAAGTGTCTTAAAAATCTGCAGATGTAAATCTCAATATTCTCATCGCATTCATACTTTTAAAATACTTATGAGAAATCGTTGTTTAGAAATACGACGCAGCATTAATAATACAAGTTTGATATTGGTTTCAGTCTTTTGACCTAAGGTGATACGTACGCACAGCAGGTTCTCCCGGGAGATTTGAATCAGCAAATTCAGGAGTCGTTATTACCCCTGACGCCACTAGTGCGTCACGCAATCAGTAATATGTGTTTTATATTGTCGTGAAATTACGTAATCGCGCAGAAAGTTTAAATCGAGTCATTTGTCTAAGTTTTCCGTATTTCGGTCTGGACAAGGGTGGAATTTTGGTGTTGTCGCCATTGTGTCGACTCGAATGAGTGACGACAAAGAATATATTTCCGCCGAATTACGATTTGATTGTTGCGTAATTGACTTGGGCATCGCTTTCTGCGGCGTACGTACGCTTTTCATTTCTGTCGAAGAAGTATGACGAGTACTCATTCGCAGTCAGGCGAGTGGACTTATTGAATGTTTGCTTCTTTTCGGTCGCCCACTCCCTCAATTCGCAGTACTATCGATATTTTTCTAGAAATACGACGAACTTTAAATTAAAGCCGAATTTAATATCTTAGTCGCATCTAAATAATTTTCAATGTGTATTAATTATCTGCTAAACAGTCCTTTTGTTTATAATAATTATTTTAATTTTACAGAGAATACGCCATGTGTATTGTTTATGTTACTAGTTACTTATATAGTCATTGTAATTGGTTTGTAAGGTAATTGAAATATAGCAATTGCAATCTTATAATTATTTGTATACTGGTAACTCGGCATCTCCTGACGAGCCAACTTTGGACCTTGATGGTGTCTTTTCTTTTAAAAGCTTTCTGTGTTAAATAAATAAACATTCCTTAGTATATGTTAAAAATACTTCAGTCCATTTCAAGAAATCTACGTTTCTCTGATACTGCGAGAAAAATAAGGGAAATAGATGCTAGAACTATTTAATTTCAAGAATTCATTTTTTACGTTTTTTGAATTTTTTTACGTTACGTGAAAGTAAGTGATTATGGAAGTAGAGTCATGGTGAATGCACCCCATGCCACACGCCGAAAGACGGCTTGCAGGGTAATATGTAGATGTAGAAGTTAAATTACAGGACCCGGTTCAAAGTAAGTCTTTTCGGCCGATCTTTAATGTAAACTTATCGCCTTTAAAATTATATTTCTGCGATTCATCATTTTATGTGTAACCGACAGATCGGCTCGTGGATTCTCAAGGAATTGATACAGTTTTCGCCTTTATGCAGAAGAGAATTTAAAGTTTTGCATTTTAGGTTTGTTCTTTATACTAAATGGAAACTGTGTGGATACCATTGAGCTATTTTCCTGATGTCGTTAAATTCCAAAATTATATCTGCATGAATATGTTAGTAGCTCATTTATTGTAAGAGAACATCTAACTTGAGGTTTCATATATATCAAATATAGTTATTTAATTTAGGAAATTTGAATCCTCTACAAATTTATCCTTTAAAGTTTTTTAGCTTAATTTTTGAGACTTTTTCTTACCTTTTTGTACTAAAATATCGGCTTTGCTAAAGGAACAAAGAAAACTTTGTAATATCCACGAGATGTTTTACCTGTGTTGGTGAAACCGGTCGTAATAAAGTATATTGTGGATATGACAAAGTTTTACTCATTCCTTTAGAATGTCTTTCCGCGAAGTCCGGCCAGAAAGAATAGTATTTATCGGCTTTGCCGACCTTTTTGATGTCTTGATTTTTAATGGAAAAGTTATTTTAATAATGACTCTGATTTATGTAACATATTTTCTACGCTTAGGTAAACATTTTTGAGAAATATCTTCAGGATTGCGAATTTAGACCTTTAATTTCTTTTAATTTCCTTTTCTAAAACTATCG
>KZ308752.1:1437266-1467020 GCA_000376725.2 Ladona fulva | reverse complement strand
GGATATTTGTCCTAATGGACCCAGGATCGATGCTAGGACATTACTTATGCACGTATTATGAATAATTCGTTTAGGTTATTTAAGTTGGTGCATGGAACTCGGTGTATGGAAGTCGGAGTGGATCAAAAGGTGTGTAATGCGTTAGTTAATGTATCTTACATTAAGCTTGCAGTATGCAAGCAACTTTTACTCGTAAATTGTATAAATAAATAACTGTATGAGTTGTGTGTATTGTTATGAAAGTATAATAATAATCGCGAGTGAATAATACTTTATACACCCGCTATATTTTCGTAACCAGTCAGTCGTCGTAAGGTGTGGAATCTTAGTTTGGTTTAAACACAAGTTAAGTATTTTGTCAAAACAGTAATAATTAGATTTACTTGTAAAAATAAGAAGTATTGACAATTGGATGTACTGTAAACATCACGCACAGTTACTGAGGAAAATTATTCGGAAATTCTTGCACAAAAAAGCCAATACGAAGCACTAATTGCGAAAATGCCATAAAGTTGTAAGTAAAGTAAGTAGTAGAAAGTAAAAAGATCAATTTTCGGCAATTTAATCACTAATCTAGACATAACTTGTTATTAGACATTTTTAGAGCATTTAAAAAATGTCCAAAGCATTCAATCAAGATTGAGGAATAACCTTCATCGGCACAGCCTCGAGGGCGCTCACATCAGCGCACCAAATTCAGTGATAGATACGTTATCCTCTATTCCGAATTAATAGTCTAATGAGAGATATTACACATATCAATATACGATTGCAGAAACATTAATATAACGTTGTCCTCCCCACGAAACGGACCCTATTAAGAAACTCGAAGGCGTGCAAAGAAAGGCGGTTAAGTTCATACGTAGTAGGCAAAAACAGGAAAGCCGAAATTGTAAGTAAAATGCTAGCACATTTGAAGTGGGATTTACTAGAATCGAGATGGAAGACAATTAGATCAGGCGCGATGTACAAAAAAATGAAACAACGAAGAGGGCTGGGATGAACTGCGTGCCAGATCAAATTTCCTACTTTTTTGGACGCGACAATCATAGTTTAAAAGTCAAGAAGCCCCATTAGAAAACATAGCAAAATACTCATTCGTAGATAGGGGCAATGGGGAATGGAACGCATTACCTGGAGAAAGTTTCAAATCAATACCAAAATATTTAAAAGTGTGTAAGAATAAGATTAAATCTAAATTTCAGTAGTTTTTATTATTTGACTTCACGGCTACCTTTTACTTTTCTGCATTTATATTATTTTTATTTTTAAAATTCTTTTTTATTTAACATCTACTTTGAATGTGACTATAAGGAGAATCGACTATGTATGTTGTACCACTTAATAGTTTTTAGACATTTTACTGTTAACCAAAGATTTATTGTATGTATGTACTCTGTTCCTTTTAATGCCTAAATAGTATATTTAATGTATTGCTTACGGGAGGTTTTTGGAGGGATTTCACTCCTGTCTACGGGCGAATGCCATGCAATTAATTTCAATAATAATTTTTATACTACCCTCCAGCGTTGTCTGATGGCCAAATTGCAACGTAATTTGAAATAAATAAATAAGTATAGTTATATAAAAGGAAAGGTGTGAGTAACGGTAAGAAAATGTGTGAGAAGTGATTGGATGTGTGGAGTGATTGTGAGAAGAAGCTAATATGGAAAGAGATGTATGAGCAGTCAGATAGGCAGTTGTAAATAACCATGAGCTAGTTTTGCTGCCGGATTTTCTCAGACTCGCAGGCATTTTTCCGATATTTTGTGAGCAGTAATCCTTTTAAATTGTATTACCACGGCCGTGAGACAACCGTTCATACGGATAGAGGATGCTATTGGTTTGAAACAAAGTACCAAGCATTTGCAGCTGTTTTAGTTGACGATCTCACATTTGCGCTTGCCTTTAGGAAGTAACTGAGAATGCACTGACATGAGATTCAACCTTTATCACGCTATTCTTATTTTTCTCAATTTATTACGCGGCATCCTTGGGCTCATCCTGGAGAGGACCAGAGTGGGGATTACGCAGTCTTTTCGGATGGTTTAGTACTTCCAGAAATAAATGCGCAAATGTTTATGTTTACCAATCTCATGTGGAAAGTTAGTATCATTCTCTACAGAAGTGTTCTACATGTTAATAGGGTTATGTGCCTTAATATTCACTTTTGCTTCCTGGTAACTTACCTTTGTGTAATCTAACAACTTTTGTCTTTGTCTTCCCATCTGCTTTTACCCTTGTACCCTCAGTTACATTCTTTAGCAATCCCTCTCCCCTCAATATTTGACTCACACATATCCTCTGTCGACGTTTAATTACTTTGATTAAAACCCTCTCTTCTCCAACCACATCTAGTACTTCTGGGTTTGTTTTTCTAGCACCCGACTTTCCCTTTCCATTCTACGCCATATGCACATCTCGAAGGCCTCCAATGTTTAGACATTCTCTCTTCTTAAGGTCCATGTTTCACTCCCATAGCTTTAATTAACAACCACTTTTTAAACAACAAAAAGACATCAACATGTTCTAGCTAACTTTTCCTGTTTAATTGCTTCCCAAGTGCCAAATATCAATTAATTTGCAATGCCCTGTTAAAATGATCATTATAAGCGGATCCGTTGAGAGTTGGAAATTAAAGAATCGCCTACTTCCTTCCGTCAGTAAGAGTGTACCCAAATCTGGAAGACCTCTAATATTTTGATGTCCTCTTTTCGTATGGTCCGCATTTCACACCTATACAACAAAACACTCCACTTCGATGATTTTACCAGTCTTTTCCTGATTCCTTTATCGAGACCATTAGTCATCAATTCCTTTCGCTTCACAAGAGCTTTCATTCTATCCTATACTGAAAGACAAAGGAAAAATATTCGATTCAAAGAAACCACGACAAACAATTGAGAGATAACAGAGTGCCAAAATGATGGAAGAAGCTTTTGTTAAAATTATTTGTTATTTCACGGACTTAGGATTCAGTTTTGTGGTATTCAATCAACTATTACTCACTTAAATAAAAGTTCTGTCCGCTTTGGTTTTTTGTTTGTTTTCATTTTGTTATCATCTTCGGATCCGTAACATAAGCTAATCTTAAAAATCGCAGTTGTTTCCGCTATTTCGCTTGATTAAATTAGGAGGTCGTTTTCAGTGCCGACTTATTTTCATCATTTGCCGTCTTCCTAAGAAGGACGTTATTTTTTCATGCGTTTTTCCTTTTTAGCTGTTATTTTAAGAAATTTTTGTTGTTTCCGTTAATATTTGCCAATATATTATTAATAAATAATGAATTAATGATTGAGGTTTTTCTTGTAATTTTTTTTAAAGATAGAAAGTCCAAGTTCCACGGAAAATATACAAGCACCGAAACAGCGTTTACTATAGAGAAAGGATCTCCTTTTAAGCATACCCATGAATTGTGCGTTTCTAAGAATAATAAAGAAATATTATGTTATTATTAATCGTCAAGTGATGTTTATTATTTAGTATTAAAAACCATTGTCTATGAATTTACCTAGAAAGACAATAGCGCACGTTGTCTAAGACTGCATTTTATGAATAACGAATTTATTATGATTTTTGTGTATTGTATGCATACAAGTTATTAGTTTGTTGAAAGAAGTCGGTGCTTACTAGAAGAAGGCATGGCAACTAGAAAGTTGTATTAAATGTTAAAATAGGGATTGATTTACTGATGGTAAACCGCGTGACAACACGTGGCAGTAAAAGTGCAGATTTTACGTAAGGAAACTTGATGAGCTCATTATTTACGATGTTGTAAAGATATGGTATAGCCCGCACTCGATCCACGTTGAATTTAAGTTCTCAAATGAATCGAAAGAGATGGCATTTTGATGTGCGGTAGCGTAGATTTCCGCGTAATCGACGTGATAAATCAAGGAAGTGACGGTGATGTCATCGTAAGTCACGGCAGATTCCGGTTAAAGTCTCTCAGTCAGTATGCTGTTTTCACCGTTACGTAGTAATCGAATTTCTGCATTGTGAGTCGAATACTTCCCTTTTCTCACTATCGAGTGACGTCATCATTGCCATTTGCGTTTACTATCAGCGTTAGCTTCGTCCAGCGGTAAATTATGTAGCGACGAATCATCAACGAAAATTTTCAGGCAATTTATTCACTTTAGTCCTTCCGCGTCGGCAAGCGAACTTCCTAGATAACCTAGGCAACTGTTCGGATAGCTGTTTCAGCCAATGAAGAAGCAGTATTGTTGCGTTCGATAGTGAGAATTTCCGATAAATACGTTCGTACAAGAATCGGACGTAACAATAGCTTTCTTTATCACAACAACGAGTGTTCTCAGGGAGATATTTTGTTTTTATCACCAAAGCTGTTGCGGAAATAATGACGTGATTATAATCGTGTTTTTATTCGTCTTAACTGAACTGCGTTGGAATGTGTAGTTTGTAGTAAGTTGGGATTATTTAGGGATTGAAGAGGTTTTTTAACTCTGTACATGTGTTTGAAACTCAATAACTGCCTCTTCGAAAGAGTGTTCCTTGAGCTCTATGACTTCATCGGCCTAGAATAAATATAGTTCGAAGGCGCCTATAGATTGTGCGGACTGTGTCAACAGGTTAGAAGGCTATTTTCGAACGCCCAAACAATGCCCTCGGAATTCGGCGACTACTTTTTTTGTTTTCGTCCAATTTAATGGAAAATTTGTTTTGATTTGAGATGTTGAATAATTGGATTAAATGAGCAGTTGTTTGCTCGATGAAGCGAAGACTAGACGGAGTTTCTATATTAACGTCTATTTCTTTCAATAATTTGGTTATAAAATTAAATTGTTTTTGCAATCTCTTCTCCTATTCCGGCTTTATACTGTAGATTGTTAGAAATCGTCAATCATTTACAAATCATACTTTCGAGATGTTTAAGTGATATTGTCCGTGAGTTTCGCCGGAGTTTCACACTCCTTTTCTCCGGGAGTTTTCCGGCATCTTAGTATTATTATGTACGTAGCGTACGTCTGTATATTAATACGTGGACATTCATCGTGTGAATACAATTAATTGAAAATCATTTTCCTAATCCGGTGGGAATAGGATGATCTACGAAATAATGATTGCGTCATTGATATTGCTATATGGTGACAGTGATTCTGCCTTTCTTCTAATATTAGTGGCGGACTTACTGAGGCGGAAACAGGCCATTGATCCGAATATAAAGGTTATTTTGCCGGAGTTAAACCCGAACCGGAAAAAAATGAAACACTTTAACCGGAACCGAAATTCAAAACCGTTATTTAATTCGTTTCGATTTTCGGTTTCCTTCAATGCTCTCTTTGGCTAATTGCAGGAAGGTTCATTAGTTGATCTGCAATCAGCAGCTACGTATTGTTCTAAAACATAGTAATGAAGTGTGAACAGGAAAAGCTGGAAATAATAAAGCAAACTTTCAGAAAGATATGAAATTACAGTGAAACCTCGGTCTGTATCTAATTTGGTTTGCGAGTGTTTTGCATGATAAGCAAAATGTTTTACACACTTTCAATTGGTACACGAGCGAGGTCTTTTTATGCGAGTATCACATGGAGTACGTATAGGCTGTTTTGTCTGCGTCACTTAATCACTGCTTCCCTAACAATCATTGTTATGTTTTGGACCGAATCATCTGAATTTCCATTATTTCTGTTCGGTGCGACGGAGCGCATAAATCTGAGACTAGACCTACTTCATGTGGATCCCANAGACCCTCACTGTCTATCGCCATTTAATATACTCTAGAATGAAAGGCGAAGGATTTGCGTTCTTTTTTTTTCAATTACCTATGTTTATGCGTCTGTTGCAACAGTTTTGTTTATAGCAACGTAGATGTTTTATGAAATATTTTTATATATATAATGGCTATGTGTAATGAGATTTTGATGAGATACATTTGAAGGTATTTAGAGGAATGATAAGCGAAGTTGTAAATATTTTCAATTAGTGCGAGTGCTAGAAATGTTTTTGTTTTAGGCGAACAGACGCGCATTTAATTCTGTGTCCCTGTATTAAACAGTCTATTTTGCTTTAAATTTAGGTTAGATTGGTTGGTTCCTTGGCTATTCAATTTCATGTAGTTGCAAAACGGTTTAACCAACTAAAAGAATAGCAAAACTGCAACAAATCTGTCTTCGACAAACTTTGTTGTGTAAACTGTACCAGTGGAGGTATTATTGTAAGTCTATACTTCAGTGTGCTAAATATTTAGCCCAGGGATGGCGAACCTTCAGCGTCAAGAGCACCACATTTGGAAAGTATAGGTGCCAAGCCATAGAGTGAGCTGCTGATGCGATTAAGATGTTGTAATTGACCAATGTAATCAGTAATTATCACCTCTAATGAACAGAATCCACCTTCTTCCCCTACGGGGCTTCATTTTTTTGGTCGAAGAATATATAACGAAGATTGAGGAGTCAGTTTTCTGCGTGCTAAGAAAATTCCCTCGTGTGCTCCGCCGGCCCTCATCTAGACATTGCTATAAAAAGTTCAAAGATTTTGTTCGAAAATCTCAATTTATGGTCGTATGTTCTATGTTAATTGACTATGTTTGTTCAAGTTAATTTGGCCGTTATGAATCATCTCTTTCTAGTTTATCCTTATTTAAGTTTTATGAGATATCTCTCTTCGGTATTTATGATACGAATAAATGAAATAATGAGTTTAACGAAACGCTAATTTAGAATGTAAAGATCTCTATCTATATATGTACACTACAAGCCGCCTTTAGGCGTGTGACAGGGGGTGCACGCACCATGACTACTTCCCTAATAGATTACATTTGCGTATCGTAAAAATGAATTTTTGAAATGAAATGTCATGTTTAAATCTTCTAGAGATTTCAATCCTGCGTCCTGAAGCATTTGAGTGACACTCACTGATTTCTCGTAATACTTTTTCCGAATTGTATCGCCTTTCGCTGTACTTTTTCGAATTCTTGACTACAACACTTTTCTGCAGGATCCCATACACAAAGATAGTGTTGTTCGCTGGACGCTATCTTGGGAATGAGACGAGGAGACTGTCATAAAATCTCAATTGCAAAGCAACCTGTTTTAACAATTTCTTGTCATATTCTCGCAAAATTTGAAAAAATTGTCATTTTAGGATAAGAAGTCGTCGTGTCTCGTTTTGAGAAACACCAGTATGTTCTCTTAAATCAATTAGCATACGAATAAAACGCAAGTTTCTTTGTTTAGTTTTCATCCTGATTATTATCCTGGAGGTTCCTTTGTATCATTATTATTATTATATAATTATACTATACATATATCCATCAGCCGTTTCGTGAGCTATTTTATTAATTATTCTTAACATTCAGCCTTTCTCCTGGAATTATTTCATCGTTCTCTTTCCAGATTTTTCAATCTTGAAATGATTTACGATTAATCTTTGTTTGAATTTCTTTATTAGACGAATGCAATAGTTTGGCTGAGGTATTTTAAGATAAAGCCTTGGGGAAGACTGCAATATTTTGTTATTCATCGAAAACTACAACTAAGAATATTCTTCTGCAATTTTGAACAAAATACTCAAATGTACCGATTCTTAAGCGGTGGCGGTGGTTGGCGTACTAGTGTGTAATAAAAGTAGCAAAATTGCAATCTCTATCACTGCTTTAAAAAGTAATTTAAAGGTTGCACGTAGAGAAATAAATAAAGCTTGCAAAAATATCGAATATCAGTTTAAACAGAATATAACTTTCCGATTTCATTTTCGAGAAGAACTTGCTGTGCGCTCAATTGCAAAGTTTAGTGAATTAAGATGCTCATATTTCAGGAAAAGAAGGTTATAATGATAACGATGACGGCTTTATTAGGCGAATTTCAGTCTTAAGAGACCACTCTTACCATTAACCTTTCACAAGTCACGATCGAAAACAACCATGCCCTAACCAGGGTTCGAACCTGGGACCGGCGTTGCTAGGCTAACACACTAACCACTACGCCACCGAGGCCGGCGGTTGCGTTGTAGTCCTGAGGTAACGCGTACACAATCGTATATCTCGATCGAATATAGTGAAATTTGATATTTGCAGCAAAGTTGCAACTATCGGCAATTTCCCCATACGCCAGCGTAAGATGCAGACGCAATCTCCCATTTTGCAGAATGTGATTCACGTGGCTGATGACGGAAGTCGATTTGGGTGTTCGCAATGCCTCGCACGTAACCTAATTGCTCCAATGTGTCCTTGCGCCGATTTAACCTTGCGCGGTTTCCATCTCACGAGAAGACTCTTTGAAATTATAATCCAGAAAGCGAGAGTGAGGCGATCACTGCGCGACAATCGTGCTTAGTCACATCAACGGAATCCTTTCTCCTCTGGCACATACATTCCGCTCTTGTACTGACCAATTCCATCATTTTTTGGAATCTCCACAACGCCCTCTGCAACCACCAGGCGGATGAAACGTTGGCATCGATGATCGGCTTGGAATAAGTGCCAAATACTTAATTTCCCTCATCCGACCTCTTTCCGTGGATCTGAATTGCGTTTGGAAATAAACCAGGAACTTGGACTCTTTCGCTGTTAATGGAAACTACTGATTCTCCGCATTGTCTTCGCTTGTATCTTGGAAAAGTCGTGTGTAACATCACTCACTGTGCATCTTTGAGCTGAGCAATTTGAAGGAGTATTTCGGTGATTTACCAGAGTCGGCCTCGGAAACTATCTAATTTACAAAAATATTTACACATATGAAAGACTTATATTTTATCTACTCAATCTATTTCATAACATAATCTCCTTCAAGTTCTTTGGTCTTCCTCCAGCGATTCGCTAGGGCATGTATGCCCTGTCGGTACCAGTCCTCGCTCTGGTTATGGCGCCAGGTTTTCACTTTCAACCGCCTTCTGATTCACTCACCCTCCATACCAAGAAACCAACTGTTCTCCTGTCGACTATAGATTTTGTATAAATGTTTGTGAATATTCCCTACTGTTCCTTTCTCTACGCACAGAAATTCAATCACAGCACCTTGTCTGTAACGTTTATCGCAGTCAGGCTCCACTTTGAAAGCTTACTACAGCTATGCTATATATTCTACAGCTATGCAATATATTCTACAGCTATGCTATATATTCTACAGCTATGCTCTGCAGGAGGAAATCGAAACTATGTACTTACATGCGGGAAACGTCAAAGAATTCGAACCTACAATTTGGAATTACTAGCATTGATTGGAAAAATTAATGTGGGGCATTACTTTTTGAGCGATCCTCATATTATTATAAGCGTTTTATGTTCGTGTGTGGCTTATCTCTTTATATAGACGCTTCTCCGGATATCTCTTTATATAGACGCTTCTCCGGATATCTCTTTATATAGACGCTTCTCCGGATATCTCTTTATATAGACGCTTCTCCGGATATCTCTTTATATAGACGCTTCTCCGGATATCTCTTTATATAGACGCTTCTCCGGATATCTCTTTATATAGACGCTTCTCCGGATATCTCTTTATATAGACGCTTCTCCGGATATCTCTTTATATAGACGCTTCTCCGGATATCTCTTTATATAGACGCTTCTCCGGATATCTCTTTATATAGACGCTTCTCCGGATATCTCTTTATATAGACGCTTCTCCGGATATCTCTTTATATAGACGCTTCTCCGGATATCTCTTTATATAGACGCTTCTCCGGATATCTCTTTATATAGACGCTTCTCCGGATATCTCTTTATATAGACGCTTCTCCGGATATCTCTTTATATAGACGCTTCTCCGGATATCTCTTTATATAGACGCTTCTCCGGATATCTCTTTATATAGACGCTTCTCCGGATATCTCTTTATATAGACGCTTCTCCGGATATCTCTTTATATAGACGCTTCTCCGGATATCTCTTTATATAGACGCTTCTCCGGATATCTCTTTATATAGACGCTTCTCCGGATATCTCTTTATATAGACGCTTCTCCGGATATCTCTTTATATAGACGCTTCTCCGGATATCTCTTTATATAGACGCTTCTCCGGATATCTCTTTATATAGACGCTTCTCCGGATATCTCTTTATATAGACGCTTCTCCGGATATCTCTTTATATAGACGCTTCTCCGGATATCTCTTTATATAGACGCTTCTCCGGATATCTCTTTATATAGACGCTTCTCCGGATATCTCTTTATATAGACGCTTCTCCGGATATCTCTTTATATAGACGCTTCTCCGGATATCTCTTTATATAGACGCTTCTCCGGATATCTCTTTATATAGACGCTTCTCCGGATATCTCTTTATATAGACGCTTCTCCGGATATCTCTTTATATAGACGCTTCTCCGGATATCTCTTTATATAGACGCTTCTCCGGATATCTCTTTATATAGACGCTTCTCCGGATATCTCTTTATATAGACGCTTCTCCGGATATCTCTTTATATAGACGCTTCTCCGGATATCTCTTTATATAGACGCTTCTCCGGATATCTCTTTATATAGACGCTTCTCCGGATATCTCTTTATATAGACGCTTCTCCGGATATCTCTTTATATAGACGCTTCTCCGGATATCTCTTTATATAGACGCTTCTCCGGATATCTCTTTATATAGACGCTTCTCCGGATATCTCTTTATATAGACGCTTCTCCGGATATCTCTTTATATAGACGCTTCTCCGGATATCTCTTTATATAGACGCTTCTCCGGATATCTCTTTATATAGACGCTTCTCCGGATATCTCTTTATATAGACGCTTCTCCGGATATCTCTTTATATAGACGCTTCTCCGGATATCTCTTTATATAGACGCTTCTCCGGATATCTCTTTATATAGACGCTTCTCCGGATATCTCTTTATATAGACGCTTCTCCGGATATCTCTTTATATAGACGCTTCTCCGGATATCTCTTTATATAGACGCTTCTCCGGATATCTCTTTATATAGACGCTTCTCCGGATATCTCTTTATATAGACGCTTCTCCGGATATCTCTTTATATAGACGCTTCTCCGGATATCTCTTTATATAGACGCTTCTCCGGATATCTCTTTATATAGACGCTTCTCCGGATATCTCTTTATATAGACGCTTCTCCGGATATCTCTTTATATAGACGCTTCTCCGGATATCTCTTTATATAGACGCTTCTCCGGATATCTCTTTATATAGACGCTTCTCCGGATATCTCTTTATATAGACGCTTCTCCGGATATCTCTTTATATAGACGCTTCTCCGGATATCTCTTTATATAGACGCTTCTCCGGATATCTCTTTATATAGACGCTTCTCCGGATATCTCTTTATATAGACGCTTCTCCGGATATCTCTTTATATAGACGCTTCTCCGGATATCTCTTTATATAGACGCTTCTCCGGATATCTCTTTATATAGACGCTTCTCCGGATATCTCTTTATATAGACGCTTCTCCGGATATCTCTTTATATAGACGCTTCTCCGGATATCTCTTTATATAGACGCTTCTCCGGATATCTCTTTATATAGACGCTTCTCCGGATATCTCTTTATATAGACGCTTCTCCGGATATCTCTTTATATAGACGCTTCTCCGGATATCTCTTTATATAGACGCTTCTCCGGATATCTCTTTATATAGACGCTTCTCCGGATATCTCTTTATATAGACGCTTCTCCGGATATCTCTTTATATAGACGCTTCTCCGGATATCTCTTTATATAGACGCTTCTCCGGATATCTCTTTATATAGACGCTTCTCCGGATATCTCTTTATATAGACGCTTCTCCGGATATCTCTTTATATAGACGCTTCTCCGGATATCTCTTTATATAGACGCTTCTCCGGATATCTCTTTATATAGACGCTTCTCCGGATATCTCTTTATATAGACGCTTCTCCGGATATCTCTTTATATAGACGCTTCTCCGGATATCTCTTTATATAGACGCTTCTCCGGATATCTCTTTATATAGACGCTTCTCCGGATATCTCTTTATATAGACGCTTCTCCGGATATCTCTTTATATAGACGCTTCTCCGGATATCTCTTTATATAGACGCTTCTCCGGATATCTCTTTATATAGACGCTTCTCCGGATATCTCTTTATATAGACGCTTCTCCGGATATCTCTTTATATAGACGCTTCTCCGGATATCTCTTTATATAGACGCTTCTCCGGATATCTCTTTATATAGACGCTTCTCCGGATATCTCTTTATATAGACGCTTCTCCGGATATCTCTTTATATAGACGCTTCTCCGGATATCTCTTTATATAGACGCTTCTCCGGATATCTCTTTATATAGACGCTTCTCCGGATATCTCTTTATATAGACGCTTCTCCGGATATCTCTTTATATAGACGCTTCTCCGGATATCTCTTTATATAGACGCTTCTCCGGATATCTCTTTATATAGACGCTTCTCCGGATATCTCTTTATATAGACGCTTCTCCGGATATCTCTTTATATAGACGCTTCTCCGGATATCTCTTTATATAGACGCTTCTCCGGATATCTCTTTATATAGACGCTTCTCCGGATATCTCTTTATATAGACGCTTCTCCGGATATCTCTTTATATAGACGCTTCTCCGGATATCTCTTTATATAGACGCTTCTCCGGATATCTCTTTATATAGACGCTTCTCCGGATATCTCTTTATATAGACGCTTCTCCGGATATCTCTTTATATAGACGCTTCTCCGGATATCTCTTTATATAGACGCTTCTCCGGATATCTCTTTATATAGACGCTTCTCCGGATATCTCTTTATATAGACGCTTCTCCGGATATCTCTTTATATAGACGCTTCTCCGGATATCTCTTTATATAGACGCTTCTCCGGATATCTCTTTATATAGACGCTTCTCCGGATATCTCTTTATATAGACGCTTCTCCGGATATCTCTTTATATAGACGCTTCTCCGGATATCTCTTTATATAGACGCTTCTCCGGATATCTCTTTATATAGACGCTTCTCCGGATATCTCTTTATATAGACGCTTCTCCGGATATCTCTTTATATAGACGCTTCTCCGGATATCTCTTTATATAGACGCTTCTCCGGATATCTCTTTATATAGACGCTTCTCCGGATATCTCTTTATATAGACGCTTCTCCGGATATCTCTTTATATAGACGCTTCTCCGGATATCTCTTTATATAGACGCTTCTCCGGATATCTCTTTATATAGACGCTTCTCCGGATATCTCTTTATATAGACGCTTCTCCGGATATCTCTTTATATAGACGCTTCTCCGGATATCTCTTTATATAGACGCTTCTCCGGATATCTCTTTATATAGACGCTTCTCCGGATATCTCTTTATATAGACGCTTCTCCGGATATCTCTTTATATAGACGCTTCTCCGGATATCTCTTTATATAGACGCTTCTCCGGATATCTCTTTATATAGACGCTTCTCCGGATATCTCTTTATATAGACGCTTCTCCGGATATCTCTTTATATAGACGCTTCTCCGGATATCTCTTTATATAGACGCTTCTCCGGATATCTCTTTATATAGACGCTTCTCCGGATATCTCTTTATATAGACGCTTCTCCGGATATCTCTTTATATAGACGCTTCTCCGGATATCTCTTTATATAGACGCTTCTCCGGATATCTCTTTATATAGACGCTTCTCCGGATATCTCTTTATATAGACGCTTCTCCGGATATCTCTTTATATAGACGCTTCTCCGGATATCTCTTTATATAGACGCTTCTCCGGATATCTCTTTATATAGACGCTTCTCCGGATATCTCTTTATATAGACGCTTCTCCGGATATCTCTTTATATAGACGCTTCTCCGGATATCTCTTTATATAGACGCTTCTCCGGATATCTCTTTATATAGACGCTTCTCCGGATATCTCTTTATATAGACGCTTCTCCGGATATCTCTTTATATAGACGCTTCTCCGGATATCTCTTTATATAGACGCTTCTCCGGATATCTCTTTATATAGACGCTTCTCCGGATATCTCTTTATATAGACGCTTCTCCGGATATCTCTTTATATAGACGCTTCTCCGGATATCTCTTTATATAGACGCTTCTCCGGATATCTCTTTATATAGACGCTTCTCCGGATATCTCTTTATATAGACGCTTCTCCGGATATCTCTTTATATAGACGCTTCTCCGGATATCTCTTTATATAGACGCTTCTCCGGATATCTCTTTATATAGACGCTTCTCCGGATATCTCTTTATATAGACGCTTCTCCGGATATCTCTTTATATAGACGCTTCTCCGGATATCTCTTTATATAGACGCTTCTCCGGATATCTCTTTATATAGACGCTTCTCCGGATATCTCTTTATATAGACGCTTCTCCGGATATCTCTTTATATAGACGCTTCTCCGGATATCTCTTTATATAGACGCTTCTCCGGATATCTCTTTATATAGACGCTTCTCCGGATATCTCTTTATATAGACGCTTCTCCGGATATCTCTTTATATAGACGCTTCTCCGGATATCTCTTTATATAGACGCTTCTCCGGATATCTCTTTATATAGACGCTTCTCCGGATATCTCTTTATATAGACGCTTCTCCGGATATCTCTTTATATAGACGCTTCTCCGGATATCTCTTTATATAGACGCTTCTCCGGATATCTCTTTATATAGACGCTTCTCCGGATATCTCTTTATATAGACGCTTCTCCGGATATCTCTTTATATAGACGCTTCTCCGGATATCTCTTTATATAGACGCTTCTCCGGATATCTCTTTATATAGACGCTTCTCCGGATATCTCTTTATATAGACGCTTCTCCGGATATCTCTTTATATAGACGCTTCTCCGGATATCTCTTTATATAGACGCTTCTCCGGATATCTCTTTATATAGACGCTTCTCCGGATATCTCTTTATATAGACGCTTCTCCGGATATCTCTTTATATAGACGCTTCTCCGGATATCTCTTTATATAGACGCTTCTCCGGATATCTCTTTATATAGACGCTTCTCCGGATATCTCTTTATATAGACGCTTCTCCGGATATCTCTTTATATAGACGCTTCTCCGGATATCTCTTTATATAGACGCTTCTCCGGATATCTCTTTATATAGACGCTTCTCCGGATATCTCTTTATATAGACGCTTCTCCGGATATCTCTTTATATAGACGCTTCTCCGGATATCTCTTTATATAGACGCTTCTCCGGATATCTCTTTATATAGACGCTTCTCCGGATATCTCTTTATATAGACGCTTCTCCGGATATCTCTTTATATAGACGCTTCTCCGGATATCTCTTTATATAGACGCTTCTCCGGATATCTCTTTATATAGACGCTTCTCCGGATATCTCTTTATATAGACGCTTCTCCGGATATCTCTTTATATAGACGCTTCTCCGGATATCTCTTTATATAGACGCTTCTCCGGATATCTCTTTATATAGACGCTTCTCCGGATATCTCTTTATATAGACGCTTCTCCGGATATCTCTTTATATAGACGCTTCTCCGGATATCTCTTTATATAGACGCTTCTCCGGATATCTCTTTATATAGACGCTTCTCCGGATATCTCTTTATATAGACGCTTCTCCGGATATCTCTTTATATAGACGCTTCTCCGGATATCTCTTTATATAGACGCTTCTCCGGATATCTCTTTATATAGACGCTTCTCCGGATATCTCTTTATATAGACGCTTCTCCGGATATCTCTTTATATAGACGCTTCTCCGGATATCTCTTTATATAGACGCTTCTCCGGATATCTCTTTATATAGACGCTTCTCCGGATATCTCTTTATATAGACGCTTCTCCGGATATCTCTTTATATAGACGCTTCTCCGGATATCTCTTTATATAGACGCTTCTCCGGATATCTCTTTATATAGACGCTTCTCCGGATATCTCTTTATATAGACGCTTCTCCGGATATCTCTTTATATAGACGCTTCTCCGGATATCTCTTTATATAGACGCTTCTCCGGATATCTCTTTATATAGACGCTTCTCCGGATATCTCTTTATATAGACGCTTCTCCGGATATCTCTTTATATAGACGCTTCTCCGGATATCTCTTTATATAGACGCTTCTCCGGATATCTCTTTATATAGACGCTTCTCCGGATATCTCTTTATATAGACGCTTCTCCGGATATCTCTTTATATAGACGCTTCTCCGGATATCTCTTTATATAGACGCTTCTCCGGATATCTCTTTATATAGACGCTTCTCCGGATATCTCTTTATATAGACGCTTCTCCGGATATCTCTTTATATAGACGCTTCTCCGGATATCTCTTTATATAGACGCTTCTCCGGATATCTCTTTATATAGACGCTTCTCCGGATATCTCTTTATATAGACGCTTCTCCGGATATCTCTTTATATAGACGCTTCTCCGGATATCTCTTTATATAGACGCTTCTCCGGATATCTCTTTATATAGACGCTTCTCCGGATATCTCTTTATATAGACGCTTCTCCGGATATCTCTTTATATAGACGCTTCTCCGGATATCTCTTTATATAGACGCTTCTCCGGATATCTCTTTATATAGACGCTTCTCCGGATATCTCTTTATATAGACGCTTCTCCGGATATCTCTTTATATAGACGCTTCTCCGGATATCTCTTTATATAGACGCTTCTCCGGATATCTCTTTATATAGACGCTTCTCCGGATATCTCTTTATATAGACGCTTCTCCGGATATCTCTTTATATAGACGCTTCTCCGGATATCTCTTTATATAGACGCTTCTCCGGATATCTCTTTATATAGACGCTTCTCCGGATATCTCTTTATATAGACGCTTCTCCGGATATCTCTTTATATAGACGCTTCTCCGGATATCTCTTTATATAGACGCTTCTCCGGATATCTCTTTATATAGACGCTTCTCCGGATATCTCTTTATATAGACGCTTCTCCGGATATCTCTTTATATAGACGCTTCTCCGGATATCTCTTTATATAGACGCTTCTCCGGATATCTCTTTATATAGACGCTTCTCCGGATATCTCTTTATATAGACGCTTCTCCGGATATCTCTTTATATAGACGCTTCTCCGGATATCTCTTTATATAGACGCTTCTCCGGATATCTCTTTATATAGACGCTTCTCCGGATATCTCTTTATATAGACGCTTCTCCGGATATCTCTTTATATAGACGCTTCTCCGGATATCTCTTTATATAGACGCTTCTCCGGATATCTCTTTATATAGACGCTTCTCCGGATATCTCTTTATATAGACGCTTCTCCGGATATCTCTTTATATAGACGCTTCTCCGGATATCTCTTTATATAGACGCTTCTCCGGATATCTCTTTATATAGACGCTTCTCCGGATATCTCTTTATATAGACGCTTCTCCGGATATCTCTTTATATAGACGCTTCTCCGGATATCTCTTTATATAGACGCTTCTCCGGATATCTCTTTATATAGACGCTTCTCCGGATATCTCTTTATATAGACGCTTCTCCGGATATCTCTTTATATAGACGCTTCTCCGGATATCTCTTTATATAGACGCTTCTCCGGATATCTCTTTATATAGACGCTTCTCCGGATATCTCTTTATATAGACGCTTCTCCGGATATCTCTTTATATAGACGCTTCTCCGGATATCTCTTTATATAGACGCTTCTCCGGATATCTCTTTATATAGACGCTTCTCCGGATATCTCTTTATATAGACGCTTCTCCGGATATCTCTTTATATAGACGCTTCTCCGGATATCTCTTTATATAGACGCTTCTCCGGATATCTCTTTATATAGACGCTTCTCCGGATATCTCTTTATATAGACGCTTCTCCGGATATCTCTTTATATAGACGCTTCTCCGGATATCTCTTTATATAGACGCTTCTCCGGATATCTCTTTATATAGACGCTTCTCCGGATATCTCTTTATATAGACGCTTCTCCGGATATCTCTTTATATAGACGCTTCTCCGGATATCTCTTTATATAGACGCTTCTCCGGATATCTCTTTATATAGACGCTTCTCCGGATATCTCTTTATATAGACGCTTCTCCGGATATCTCTTTATATAGACGCTTCTCCGGATATCTCTTTATATAGACGCTTCTCCGGATATCTCTTTATATAGACGCTTCTCCGGATATCTCTTTATATAGACGCTTCTCCGGATATCTCTTTATATAGACGCTTCTCCGGATATCTCTTTATATAGACGCTTCTCNTACTTCATGTGGATCCCACACTGCGCTGCAGTATTCGAGATTGGGTCTGACCAAAGAAAAATAAGCAATTTCCTTGACCCTTGACTGACATCCTCTAAGAGTTCTACTTGTTAATCTTTGCATTGTATTGGCCTTTTCTATAAGATCACGAATGTGTTCTTTTGAATGATAAGCTACTGCTAATTGTAAATCCTAGATATTTGTTATGACTCACGAACTCTTAAGGGATATTCTGATATTTCATATTGCAAACTGTTAACATTCATGGAACGCGTGAAAATCATAGTGCATTGGCATTTTATTGGCGGTGCAACGGGTGGCTTTTAGGTTAGGCGGGGACGATGCTGAGGAGTTTCGAGAAACATATTGTCACATCTGATTGGCGCGAAGATGTGTCTGATTTTCATTACCAGACGCAGCAATACTGATTGACAATATAGCTGTATAATGTTATGCGGCGAAGCTTCAATCCGGGAGCTCTTCATCGCCCCCCGCAGTGAGCAGAATACTTCCTAGAATTGTTTTGAAAATCCCATAGAGGCTGCAAATAAAATGACGAGCGAATGTCGAAATAAGAGAAATAGCGGATGTGTGCAACTTTGATAACTGCATCAATCTGCAGAAATGAAGACTGAGTCATGTAAATCTGCACTTAATCATCCCGTTTGACCCATTTAAAAGGAAATAATATTCCTCCGCCGTAATAAGTACGTGAGGTCGAGGCTGCTGAGGAATTCATTCCATTGTGACCATAGTCTTTCGTCAGTTTGCTTCATCGATGTATGCATTTTTCTCCTCAACTGCAATTCGTCCTTATACAGCAATTGCCAATTGATGTTCTAACTAGCGAATATATAAGAACGACTTAACGTTTAATTATAAGCTGATTCAAAATGATACTATAATGATAATAAATTTATATATCCAATGAAATTCACAAGTACGTATAGAGCAAGTCAACACAAGGGCAATACAATTATACTATAACAAAAAATTAAAAATATCAATTAAATTTAGTAGCCATTATAATATTTTATTACAATCATAAATTACTTAGCAATCACAAATATACATTACAATTACTATAAATTGCATTTTGTTACAATTACAAGAAATTACATTCAATTACATTTCTATATTCTATTTTTCATTGTATTCTAATTAACATATTTTCATTGTTATGCTCATACACAATATAATTAGTTTTTGGCTTTGATTCGCTTTTATCAGTCCAAATATTTAGTGAATGATACATGTAATACGAATATTTAATTTATATGGAGAAAACGTAATGCTATTTTGATGTACACCTAAGGAATTTCATGCTACGAGAAGTCATGGAAGGTAGTGTCTCTGAAATAACAAAAAAAGTCTCCAAAAGAACCAAAAAGCTGCCATCGCTGACTTGGCATCTATTCGCACAGATGGGACCTACGAGGAGTGCGGTTGTTTCCTTCTTATTTCCTCGCTTTGCATGTCGTAATTAAGACCCTTGGTAGCATTCGATAAAGAGTGATCAAACATTGTTCACTGTTCTTGGCATAAACGAAGGCATCATTGCCGCGTTTAACATTCGCCATATTGAGAAACCAATGCCGGTTTCCAAACACCTTAACATCGAAATTGCGGGAAAAAAACGATTTAACCAGCCAAATAAATTTATTTAAGATTATTTTTGTTTTAAATTTTCATGATATATGGAACTTGAAAACGAAATTATTTAAAGCTTGAGTTTGGAAAAACCGCATAGAGCCCCCTGCCACACGCCGAAGGGCGGCTTGCAGGGTAAATACTGATGGGAGACTGCGACTATAGCATGGAAGTAGTTATCTACCTAATTACGAGATCCAGAGAGAGCATTATTTTTCATAATTAGTAAAATGGCTTAACTTGGTACATACATTTCTTTTCGTTCCATTTATTATTATTATAATTAAATAGTGGTTTGGCTGTACGCCTGGTGGCAGTCTTATGACTACGTAATGACGTTATATTTACTCTATAAATACATGATAGAAACGCAGTATATACTACATACGATGTAGTAATTATAATTATTAACATCATTATTAACTCTTACAGTGAGGTTATGCCAAAATAGCCTCTCTTCCACCTAACTTATAGAGATATTACATGAGAATAATATTACATTCATAACTAACTATAATGGACTAAAATTAACTTATATCTAAAAAAATAAAATCACACATCTCAGCAATTTAATCAACGTGATTGGACGATAGTTGGTGAAACGTCATGACTAAATTTAAATATCAGGACTCCGTATTTTTCACGACAATTGTTTTGCTACAAACAGCATGTACAAATTGTAAATGCAGACAGGTGGACAATAAAAAGTAAAACTAATACTTAGAATTAGTTTGTATTGGTGCCTCGACAGCTAGGGTGATTTGCTAAAACTAATACATATAACTAGATATAGATACATATAAAAACAAAGATTTGGGCTGTGGGGAAAACTTCTCAACTGAATGTCTATGGAGAATAACCCACGAGAATTGCATTTATGCTCATAAAGATCAAATGTATTAGACATAAGTGACACTAAAGTGGTAAAGTATAGTGACAAGTAATCTGCTTTTTCTGGATTGTCCCGAGTTGATGATAGGTGTTTGTCTTTGATTCCTCTCACTCGGTGCCTATTGGTGAGTTAATAAAGGATTGTAACCGCGATGATGTAGGCACACTGGTCCATTAATTCTGCTAAATCGCAGCGACGAGCCTTAGGTGGCAGTGGGTGGTGCAACCACGACCTCATTGCGGTCACATTTCTACTCTAATGAAAATAATACGTTTAAATGGCGGCTGAGATTTTTCAGGATCTACAAGGGCAGGATTTCATTCCCAATGTTGCTATTAGAATAGGAATTTGTTCGATTTAGAATTTCCTTCGATTGTACCGGGTTCCACGAAAAGTTTTGATTTCCGAAATGTGGAGCAACCAACGGCTGTGACGCAATGGGTGTGAAACATGGACCTTAAAAAGGGAGAATATCGAAAGATTTGATGCCTTCGAGATGTGAATATAACGTAGAATGGAAAGGGTAAGTTGGGTAGTTAGAAAACAAACGCAGAGGCACTGGAGAGGGTTTTAATCGAAGTAATTAAACGTCTACATAAGAAATGGTTGGGTCAAATGATGAAAGGAAAGGGATTGCCCTCTTCATGCAAGCTACTTTTACTCGTGTATATATATATAGGTTATTATAGTTGGTGCATGGAACTCGCTGTTTGGAAGGCGGAGTGGCTCAAAAGGTTTGTAATGCCTTAGTTAATGTATCTTACATTAAGCTTGCAGTATGCAAGCAACTTTTACTCGTATATATATACGAGTAAAAGTTGCTTGCATACTGCAAGCTTAATGTAAGATACATTAACTAAGGCATTACAAACCTTTTGAGCCACTCCGCCTTCCAAACAGCGAGTTCCATGCACCAACTATAATAACCTATATATATATACACGAGTAAAAGTAGCTTGCATGAAGAGGGCAATCCCTTTCCTTTCATCATTTGACCCAACCATTTCTTATGTAGACGTTTAATTACTTCGATTAAAACCCTCTCCAGTGCCTCTGCGTTTGTTTTCTAACTACCCAACTTACCCTTTCCATTCTACGTTATATTCACATCTCGAAGGCATCAAATCTTTCGATATTCTCCCTTTTTAAGGTCCATGTTTCACACCCATTGCGTCACAGCCGTTGGTTGCTCCACATTTCGGAAATCAAAACTTTTCGTGGAACCCGGTACAATCGAAGGAAATTCTAAATCGAACAAATTCCTATTCTAATAGCAACATTGGGAATGAAATCCTGCCCTTGTAGATCCTGAAAAATCTCAGCCGCCATTTAAACGTATTATTTTCATTAGAGTAGAAATGTGACCGCAATGAGGTCGTGGTTGCACCACCCACTGCCACCTAAGGCTCGTCGCTGCGATTTAGCAGAATTAATGGACCAGTGTGCCTACATCATCGCGGTTACAATCCTTTATTAACTCACCAATAGGCACCGAGTGAGAGGAATCAAAGACAAACACCTATCATCAACTCGGGACAATCCAGAAAAAGCAGATTACTTGTCACTATACTTTATCACTTTAGTGTCACTTATGTCTAATACATTTGATCTTTATGAGCATAAATGATATTCTCGTGGGTTATTCTCCATAGACATTCAGTTGAGAAGTTTTCCCCACAGCCCAAATCTTTGTTTTTATATGTATCTATATCTAGTTATATGTATTAGTTTTAGCAAATCACCCTAGCTGTCGAGGCACCAATACAAACTAATTCTAAGTATTAGTTTTACTTTTTATTGTCCACCTGTCTGCATTTACAATTTGTACATGCTGTTTGTAGCAAAACAATTGTCGTGAAAAATACGGAGTCCTGATATTTAAATTTAGTCATGACGTTTCACCAACTATCGTCCAATCACGTTGATTAAATTGCTGAGATGTGTGATTTTATTTTTTTAGATATAAGTTAATTTTAGTCCATTATAGTTAGGTAGTTATGAATGTAATATTATTCTCATGTAATATCTCTATAAGTTAGGTGGAAGAGAGGCTATTTTGGCATAACCTCACTGTAAGAGTTAATAATGATGTTAATAATTATAATTACTACATCGTATGTAGTATATACTGCGTTTCTATCATGTATTTATAGAGTAAATATAACGTCATTACGTAGTCATAAGACTGCCACCAGGCGTACAGCCAAACCACTATTTAATTATAATAATAATAAATGGAACGAAAAGAAATGTATGTACCAAGTTAAGCCATTTTACTAATTATGAAAAATAATGCTCTCTCTGGATCTCGTAATTAGGTAGATAACTACTTCCATGCTATAGTCGCAGTCTCCCATCAGTATTTACCCTGCAAGCCGCCCTTCGGCGTGTGGCAGGGGGCTCTATGCGGTTTTTCCAAACTCAAGCTTTAAATAATTTCGTTTTCAAGTTCCATATATCATGAAAATTTAAAACAAAAATAATCTTAAATAAATTTATTTGGCTGGTTAAATCGTTTTTTTCCCGCAATTTCGATGTTAAGGTGTTTGGAAACCGGCATTGGTTTCTCAATATGAATGAAAAATAATGCTCTCTCTGGATCTCGTAATTAGGTAGATAACTACTTCCATGCTATAGTCGCAGTCTCCCATCAGTATTTACCCTGCAAGCCACCCTTCGGCGTGTGGCAGGGGGCTCTATGCGATTTTTCCAAACTCAAGCTTTAAATAATTTCGTTTTCNGTCTTGATGCTAGATCTTCACCGTTGGTTGCGAAGAGTACTATATCATCTGCGAAACGCAAATGACTGATGTGCTCTCCATTGATCCGTAGGCCTCTTTCCTCCCAGTCTAAGGTTTTAAAGACTTCTTCCAGAACGGCTGTAAAAAGAATTGGTGAAAGGCAGTCTCCTTGTCTCACTCCCTTCTCATCCGGAATTCCTCCGTTTGTTCATGCAGCATTACAGAGGCTGTGGCGTCCTTGTAGATGCTGCGTAAAAGTTGGATGTACTTGGTATCTATCCCTTGTTTCCCCAGTGCCTCCAGTGTGGAGTAAATACCTTAGGGATTCTCAGGGAAAATTCATCACTGCAGGAAGACACCCACAAATGTGTGTGAAAAACGTGTGTAAACCTACCGATAGTAATTGCTTAAAGATACAAAAGAACATCACAGGAGAAAAAAAGAAAGTAAACATGATATATACACATAATAAATGCACAATCGATAAGTAAAGTAGCATTCTTACATGATCAGATTTGATTAACAGTTAACGCAGATAAATACGGTTATTGTATAATTACAGTCGTTGCAATGTATGAAGTACATTTATATTGAATTACATAAAAATAGAGGTACAAAATTAAAGAACAACAAGATTTTTGCGTTATTAAGAAATAGTATATGCAAATCATCGTAATATACATAACTTTTATAACTATTCAAAGGGCGTTGCATTCTGTGTCAGTGAGGGCAGCGCATTCCTTATCAAGTTTGAAGTGGTTGAATGATCGTCCTGTTTTCAAATAGATTGCTGTAAATTGCAAGGAACATGGTGGGGAAGCGTAGCGTAATTTCGTAATGTAGAGAAGAGTATGCCTTTTTATAATCATAATATGAAAGGTGGAAGGGCGTGATTGAAACATTTTAGTCCCTTCTTACAACTAATCAATGAATATTTAAATGGAAGAGATTGCTTTTGGGAGATACAAAATAGATTAATCCATAAAAGAAATGAAATATTATGTGGGTGTAAGAAAAACTAAGTCTGAACTTTGGGAAAGAATGAAACCCTACAGGAAATCGGTCACGAGAAGAGGGGCGTGAAAAACCTGTGAAAAGCTACGGACAGTATTAACTAAAATTTAAAAAGAAGGCGGGAAAATAAGAAAAAGTAAACTGTCAGCAACGAGCCTGATTGAAAACAATAAATGCCCATTCATAAGGAAAGTACAGAAAAGTACCTTTTTCATGCTCGTGGAAAATTCCGTACCATACGTTGAAACCCTATTGCAATAATAATAATAATTAGTGCAGGTTGGACCATTTTACATTAATCGATGACAAATCTCTCTTGAGCGAAATTGTTCGCTATACCAGCAAAGCGTCGTTTCCTCGCGACTTACATTTTCACGGAAGTATTTGTGCGAGTGGGCCCATAATACGAGGGGTGCCGGTTCGCGGCCAATGGCGGAATTAACGCCGTAATTATCATCTGCCGAATGGAATCTGAGGAATGTCGGATCGGAAAGATTATTCGCTGTCGAGAATTTGAAGCATGCAATGACGTCACGCCGCCGAAAATGAAAGAGAGCCTCCTTAGCTGTTCCCACATTCCTCGTTCCATTCCTGCTGTTGTCTGCTCACAATGCAAATTACAATCTGGTACGGATTGGTCATTCAGCAAGGATGTATTAATTGAGAAGTGGAAAACATCGATTATTTGTAAAATGTATCGAAGAAAGTAGTCGCCAGCTATCTTTCGTCTTATTTGCTCTGGAAGAAACTTCAAGCGGGAAAGTTTCGGAGAAAATAGTGAATTTATTGTCTGTGAAAATACAAACCTCTGAGTTTATAAATAACGTAAGAAAAACAATTTTAATTCTGGGGTTACGTAGAGCACAGCGCGGCCCGCGATCGTTTGCCTCGAGATGGGATGCTTCTTACGATTGGGTGCCTTCTCGTCGTATTTTTGTCAGCATTTCGGACGAAAGGAGAGCCTTTCTTAATTTCTTCATCTGGTCATATTTCAATCTATGAAGAAACTATTCTTTTACTACATTGACAATTGGGGATGAATAACGCAAGTGATGAAAATTTCACAAGGGAAACTTCGCGAGTGGGCTAGAATCTGATGTATGTACCTGGCCAAGAGACCAATTTATGTCTCTTTGAGCGATCCCAGGATTCGAACATTTTCACAGTAATTCACCGGAGACTATGCATGCTTATGCGAGACGATTACCGATGTCTTTACGCGTCTCTTAAGTGCCAAATTTCAAGTGTCAGTTTTTCTTTTTACTTCCCCTTACTTAACGAGCTCTTCTCTGCTCTTTTCTTTCATCTCGAGCATCTCGAGGGGATTTATTCAGAAGAGTAACAAACTATACATGCCCTGATAACTACAAAAGGTTCCTATCAAGGACAGATAAGAATGGGAATATCTAGAAAGAATAACTCCCACGGTACGGTCACCATCTCAAACACGAAACACTTACGGATTATCTACTGGATTTCTCAAAGGGAGACAGAGATAAGATGCAAATTTCGCCAAATTTGAAAATTTATTTTATAACGTCAACTGCTGTTCTGCCGCTTCCTGACAGAAAAGAGGGATGGAAACAAATGCAGTATCAGGTTCTCAGACAAAACTACGCACTAAAAAATGAAAATTTTTATAGCACTTAATCAATATTTCTGGTCTAAATTTGGCACTTAAGAGACGCGTAAAGACATCGGTAATCGTCTCGCATAAGCATGCATAGTCTCCGGTGAATTACTGTGAAAATGTTCGAATCCTGGGATCGCTCAAAGAGACATAAATTGGTCTCTTGGCCAGGTACATACATCAGATTCTAGCCCACTCGCGAAGTTTCCCTTGTGAAATTTTCATCACTTGCGTTATTCATCCCCAATTGTCAATGTAGTAAAAGAATAGTTTCTTCATAGATTGAAATATGACCAGATGAAGAAATTAAGAAAGGCTCTCCCTTCGTCCGAAATGCTGACAAAAATACGACGAGAAGGCACCCAATCGTAAGAAGCATCCCATCTCGAGGCAAACGATCGCGGGCCGCGCCGTGCTCTGCGTAACCCCCGAATTAAAATTGTTTTTCTTACGTTATTTATAAACTTAGAGGTTTGTATTTTCACAGACAATAAATTCACTATTTTCTCCGAAACTTTCCCGCTTGAAGTTTCTTCCAGAGCAAATAAGACGAAAGATAGCTGGCGACTACTTTCTTCGATACATTTTCTAAAAATTCTCGACCTCTCCAATAATTTCTATTGAATATTTGCCTCAAAAACGTTTGTCTGCCAAATTAATAATACGAACGGAAAGAAAATGATTTGAAGCAGAATTTGATGTAAAAACTTTCTTGTTTTCTAAATTACAGAAGTAAAGGCACCCGTTCAAACAAAACCGGAATAAAGTCAAGATTTTCTTTGAAATGTGGTATTTTTGTTCTTTCTGCGGTTGTGTTATTAATTAACCTAAAATCAATCACAGTGTTATTTCCGGCATTACTTTCACTCAGAACTGAAACGATTTGAACAAAATTTATATTTTTATGCTAATGTTGCAACACAGCAAAGTTCTACCACGCCCTTGATGAGTGGGGGAGATAGATCGCCATGTCCTATTGGCTCCCTATACGAAGAGATAAGATATTCTTTCTCTCTCTAAAGTGCAAACATCTAGTGAATGGACTTTAGGCATAGTTTTTCGCCAAAAATCTCGTCAGACTGTTCGTCCTGAGATTCTCGTATGTGTACGCAGCCCATATTCTTATCCGTTCTCGTGAACGCTTCAACTGTAGAGTTACGCAGGAATACAGATTTCCGAATTTCCCGACATTAAGCACATCTAGGCCTCGCCCTCCCCCATTCCCAATGTACTGACACTGTTGTCAGAGTGCACTGTAAAGTCATCAGCGCAGTTAGTTCCTAAATCTCCCGCTCCGTCACGCCGCGAGGTGTTGCGTTAATTTTGGCCAGCACTGTACCTAGTTTTCGTCTCTGATGCAGAATGCTTTAAGTGGAAGATTGAATGTAGCACAATTCTTTCATAACGATTATAAAGACGTCGGCAAATTTTAATTTGTAAATAGATGCATATTGGACTGGAATGCATTACCTGAAGTAGTATTAAATCCCTGCAAATAAAAGAACATTTAAGAAATAACTGACCCATAAGACCACAGTGGCAGACCTTGTAGTAAATATTGTATGGAGTTGTAAATTCATACTCACAATAATAATAATAATATAATAATAAATGCCTTTATTTGGGCGAGATTGAGACTAAAAGTCTCCTCTTCCATCTAACCCATAATAACAATAGTGTAGTACTAATTCGTGTAAATTATACATATTAAGTGAAGTTGTAAATATTAACTTAATAACATGGATTTACATCGATCAAATTGTATTGTATGTTTGTTTTGGTTTTATGATGTTTCACTCTGTTCAATGCATGTATAACCATCATCGTAGGCAACGAACACTGCCTCTTGGTTCTTAACCTATCAGCTGTGTAATGTACTGCTACTAATAATAACACTCCGCGAAGGATTGCCAAACTGTAGAGAAATAAAGGCTACGTATTCCAAATTCCGTATACGAAAACAAATTAAAATATTCCCTTCTTCGAGATATGGCTGCTTCGTTACTTGTCTCCGTTTCGTTGGCCCATTATTTCTAATTTGTTTTTGCGGATGTAAAAAGGGCTGCTTTCGATCATTAATAAATTTAAATGCAATTCTAATGAAAGGGTTTTATATCATTCGGTATCGAACCAAAGGCACTTTTGTTATGAAAATTTTGAAAAACACGATTTACGAGCTCTAAAATAAATTTTAAAGGATCACATTACGTGTAAATTCAATATAAATATTCTGTCATAATACATCGCTTAATTTAACCCGGAATTTGAGGGGATTGCGAACCCTAAGCGGTGCCTATTTTTCCTTTCTCCGCGAAAATTTGCCAATTCGTTGTTTATGGATCTATCTGTTGCATGTCCGACTCTTAAGCCGGTGCAGTAACTGGATCTTAGCTATTCCTATGGCTTTTCGTCTTTTTGTTTTTTAACCTCATTGGCATCAGAGTTGCTTATAGTGTCATATCCCCTGACCTCCTTCACTTGTCCGGCTTGGTGGTTATTTCCTTTGCACCTTTTCACTCATCTAGGCTTTTACATCTCCAGAAATGGTCGTAAAATGAGGAATCCATATTTTTCTCTTGAGGATCACTTAAATATCTCTCCAGTTATCTTTTGAGATTGTGGTTTTGTGGGCGTTGTTGATTAATAGCTCTCGCTCGTTGATAAAATTATGTACAGGACAAGACGTTTTGGAGAATGATTCATTATTTGCTCGAGATAGTCCGAAAAACGTGCAGTGGTATCAATCGTGTTAAGAAAATCGCGAGTGTAAGAACTTCGCAGGTCAGCGAAAGTTTATTTCCTTGCACGATTTGGAGTCAAGGGCATGAAAGAATAATTGAATATGCTAATTAAGTTCTCCGTCTAAGATTTAGTTTTTTAGTTTTTCAGAGACATGTGTGACATTTCTATTACTACACTATGTTTGAAGCAAGTGTTACTGAACGTATTTAAAATATTTACGCATAACGTATTATATATCATAAGGAATAGCAGGTATTCCAACAGTGTGGAAGAGACGCGACATGGTAGTTCAGTGGTTAGAACACCTGCCTGGAAAGTGGGAGACCTGGGTTTGAGTCCCAGTCCTGTCGCATTTTTTCACACTTGTTATTCCTTGGGTTTCAGTCGCACGGCTGTTCCGTGCTATGTTATTCACCTTTCCCTAATCCTTTTATTATATATTAATACTAGTAAACGAACCCGTCAAGCATGACGGGACTTAATTTCGTTTAAAATATATTTATTATCGTATATATCTCGTCCTCCAAAGCACAAAACAATTCTCCCGTAAGATCATAATAACTCAATATATTTCTTATCATGTAAATTATTTATAATATTTATTCTGCTGTTTTCAAGTCATGAAAGCCTACTTTCTGTAAATTTCTTATAAAAATTATAAGAACTGATTATCCCCCGGCACTTATATGGGATAATTCATAAAATCAACATTCAACAATGGCCTTAGTCGTCAAAGGGATGGGTTGTTTATTTCCCAAATATTGTACGAAATTTCCGTGTATTTTATCAAAGTTCTCGCAATTTCGAATTTATATGAATGATTCACGATTAAAATAAGAATCTATGATCATTTTCCTTTCTTGTCACACTTCTCTTGATTTCTTAAGACCATTATTTCTAATTTAATTCTGTAAAAGAAACAACCTC
>KZ308752.1:1417379-1431247 GCA_000376725.2 Ladona fulva | reverse complement strand
CAAGCATGATGGGACTTAGTTTAAAAATATATCTATTATCGTATATATCTGGTCCTCCTAAGCACAAAAAAGTTCTGCGGTAAGATCATAATAACTCAATATATTTCTTATAACATAAATTATTTATTCTACTGTTTTCAAGTAGTGAGAGTCTTGTTTGCGTAAATTTCTTATAAAAGTTATAAGAACCGATTATCCCCGTGCACTTATATGGGATAATTCATGAAATCAACATTAGTCGTCAAAGGAATCGGTTGTTTATTTCCCAAATATTTTACGAAATTTCAGTGTGTCTAATCAAAATCTTCGAAATTTCGAATCTATATTAATATTTCACGACTAAAATAAGAATCTATAATCATTTTCCTTTCTTTAGATACTTCTCTTGATTTCGTAGGACCATTATTTCTAACTTAATTTTGTAAAAGAAACAATCTCTGCAGGTAACGAAAACCTATTTTACGTACATTTCTTAAGAGTATACCAACTGATTTTCCCCGTGAATTAATATGGGATATCTCATCAAGTCGATGTACAACAATTGCTTTGGTCGTCAAAGGGATGGTTTGTTTATTTTCAAATATTTTCACGAAATTGACGTCTATTTTATCAAAGCTCTCGAAATTTCGAATTTATATGAATGATTCACGACTAAAATAAGATTCTATGCTCATTTTCCTTTCTCGTGACACTTGTCTCAATTTCGTAGGACCATTGTTTCTAATTTAATTTTATAAAAGAAACGACCTCTGCAAGTATTGAAACGTAACTTACGTACATCTCTTATGGAAACGTATTTTGTGCTCCTGGGTTCGAACCCGGGTCTTTACAGAGATGGAAATAGTTTTCGTGGGGGTTTCAGCGTCGTAGAAACACAATGCAGTTATTTTTTGGACCTCTAGAGGTCTAGAAGTCAAGCCGATTCTGAGATAAATAGGGCGACGGACAGACATTTGCTTTTTATATATACGATGGATGTAAGTTACGTAGCGTAAATAATGTAATAGATCGTAATAATTCTCGCAATTACGCCAATGGTGTTATTTGGAAGTTAATAAGTAACGGTTTGTGATGATGAATGTCTATTTGGGAATTCGGTTCGGTTTTCTCAGCCGCAGAAATGGCGGTTCTTTTCGGTTCGACTCTCTTGTCTGCCTCGGGGGCCGCTGTTTAAGGAGACGAATCAATTCGGGTCGGAATATTTCATCCGAAGACTCTCGAAAGTCGTTGGGGGCAGAGCGCCACCTCTGGGAAAACAAGCTGGAATTCTTCATACGAATTCGGACAAAGAGCGGCGCTGAGCCAATTCTCTTACTTGTCCATTAATTGTGCGCCTCGCTTCCTTGGGTTTTGTGTCAACGCGATTCCTATTGCACGTGCCACTCTCTTGTATGGGGTGGTTAGCGCACTACCGCCCCAACCGCAAGCTCCCAGGTTCGGGTCCCGGATAGTCTACATTTTTCGGCTGGGGAATGGTATTCATAAATAACTATTAAAATGGATGCCATTGGGGTTTCCGCCAAAGAAGCAATTACTTGGTGCTTCTCAGCACGGAGGCTGGGAAACATTCACTTATCCCCAAAGGGATTGGCCTCATCTATTGCTTTTTTAGTAGTCATATAAAAATTTTCTTACTATGGAACAGGTACTAATTATAGTGGTATTTCGTAGTTGATCTTCTATTTCAATTGTTTCGAGGTTTTTATGTTAATTTTTAGGCGTTACAGCAGCTACTGAAATTATTACTGGGACAATTTTAACAAATTTTAATTTCCAAATTGTTTTATCTCTTCTGCCAGGGGATATATTTCTGTATTTTTTCTTCATTTTTTTATCTATGCTTATAGTGTTCGGAATGAAAATATCTATTAGACGTGTCAATTTTTCTTGTTCTATATGAGGTATCCGGTCTATTGTTCAGTCTTAATCGGTCGGTAATTATTGTTGTTGTTATTATTANGCTGAAGAATGTAATAGAGGGTAGAATGCAAGGGAAAAGACAGAGGGGAAGGCAAAGGCAAAAAATGTTAGATGACATAAAGGGTGGGTAAGTTACCAGTTAGCGAAGGAAAGGGCTATGAATAGGGAGTATTAGGGCACATGGACCTAACGAAAGGTAGAACACTTATGTATATATTATATTTATTGTATTATATATACTATTTCTTTTACTGTTAGGCATATGTGAGCATCAACCATTTCATTTCCGTTTTGATCATATTTTGTGCACCCTTCAAAACATTTCTCAGTCGAAAGCAGCGAAAATTATCTTCGTCAGCCGGAAATTTTTTTAGCAGCAGGGTGTCGAGCCGTTATGTTATCCGTTCCGGTTTAACCGGTTCGAATTGGTTCCATATGCCGCCGCTGAACCGGTTCGAATCGGGTATTTCGTTCCGACCATGAAAATGATTTGCAGCTCGTAAGGTTATATTTAAATGGATATCTTTTTTTCTGTAATATGAGTTCAAATAAAATTTTTGAATATGACTTGCGATGTTAGAGAAAGGACGATCAAGCAATTACATAGAATAAATCCTTACCTGATTTCATAATCCTTAATAAAAACCCAATTCTTTTGTAAAGAATTACTTTTGGCTTTTTGCTAATCGATATTGTACGCAATTGTTATACGTCCCTCCATTTTCCCAGTATTATTTTATTACTAGTAAACGCCCCCGTCAAGCATGACGGGACTTAATTTAGTTAAAAAATATATCTATTATTGTATATTTCTGGTCCTCCTAAGCACAGAAAAGTTCTCCGGTAAGATCATAATAACTCAATATATTTCTTACCATTATTTATAATATTTATTCTACTGTTTTCAAGTCATGAAAGCCTACTTTACGTAAATTTCTGATAAAAATTATAATAACTGATTATCCCCGTGCACTTATATGGGATAATTCATGAAATCAACATTCAACAATGGCCTTAGTCGTCAAAGGGATGGGTTGTTTATTTCCCAAATATTTTACGAAATTTCAGTGTGTCTTATCAAAAATCTTCGAAAGTTTGGATCTTTATCAATATTTTACGACTAAAATAAGAATCTATGTTCATTTTCCTTTCTTTAGATACTTTTCTTGGTTTTGTAGGACCATTTTTTCTAATTTAATTTTGTAAAAGAAACAATCTCTGCAAGTAACGAAAACCTATTTTACGTACATTTCTTATTGAAGAGTATACTAACTGATTTTCTCCGTGCATTAATATGGGATATCTCATCAAGTCGATGTACAACAATTGCTTTGGTCGTCAAAGGGATGGTTTGTTTATTTTCAAATATTTTCACGAAATTGACGTCTATTTTATCAAAGCTCTCGAAATTTCGAATTTATATGAATGATTCACGACTAAAATAAGATTCTATGCTCATTTTCCTTTCTCGTGACACTTGTCTCAATTTCGTAGGACCATTGTTTCTAATTTAATTTTATAAAAGAAACGACCTCTGCAAGTATTGAAACGTAATTTACGTACATCTCTTATGGAAACATATGTTGTGCTCCTGGGTTCGAACCCGGGTCTTTACAGAGATGGAAATAGTTTTCGCGGGGGTTTCAGCGTCGTAGAAACACAATGCAGTTATTTTTTGGACCTCTAGAGGTCAAGCCGATTCTGAGATAAATAGGGCGACGGACAGACATTTGCTTTTTATATATACGATGGATGTAAGTTACGTAGCGTAAATAATGTAATAGATCGTAATAATTCTCGCAATTACGCCAATGGTGTTATTTGGAAGTTAATAAGTAACGGTTTGTGATGATGAATGTCTATTTGGGAATTCGGTTCGGTTTTCTCAGCCGCAGAAATGGCGGTTCTTTTCGGTTCGACTCTCTTGTCTGCCTCGGGGGCCGCTGTTTAAGGAGACGAATCAATTCGGGTCGGAATATTTCATCCGAAGACTCTCGAAAGTCGTTGGGGGCAGAGCGCCACCTCTGGGAAAACAAGCTGGAATTCTTCATACGAATTCGGACAAAGAGCTGCGCTGAGCCAATTCTCTTACTTGTCCATTAATTGTGCGCCTCGCTTCCTTGGGTTTTGTGTCAACGCGATTCCTATTGCACGTGCCACTCTCTTGTATGGGGTGGTTAGCGCACTACCGCCCCAACCGCAAGCTCCCAGGTTCGGGTCCCGGATAGTCTACATTTTTCGGCTGGGGAATGGTATTCATAAATAACTATTAAAATGGATGCCATTGGGGTTTCCGCCAAAGAAGCAATTACTTGGTGCTTCTCAGCACGGAGGCTGGGAAACATTCACTTATCCCCAAAGGGATTGGCCTCATCTATTGCTTTTTTAGTAGTCATATAAAAATTTTCTTACTATGGAACAGGTACTAATTATAGTGGTATTTCGTAGTTGATCTTCTATTTCAATTGTTTCGAGGTTTTTATGTTAATTTTTAGGCGTTACAGCAGCTACTGAAATTATTACTGGGACAATTTTAACAAATTTTAATTTCCAAATTGTTTTATCTCTTCTGCCAGGGGATATATTTCTGTATTTTTTCTTCATTTTTTTATCTATGCTTATAGTGTTCGGAATGAAAATATCTATTAGACGTGTCAATTTTTCTTGTTCTATATGAGGTATCCGGTCTATTGTTCAGTCTTAATCGGTCGGTAATTATTGTTGTTGTTATTATTATTGTTATTTATTATTGTTATATACGTCGTAGATTATTTTTAACACAGAATTCCGGATTTTGGAGTACATTAATGTTCAAATGAATATGTACCAAATTACCGGAAACGATAACCGTTCACAGTTCGCTTCTTATAAAGTAAACCCTTTGGGTGAAATCGTCTTTTCAATGACATCGACAAATATTATATTTTTTTCAAATAATCAGTCATGTCTGTTATCAGTCTCAAGGCTGGTTGGCTCCTCATCCCTACCAGCTTTAGCTATCTAAATCTCCGGGGGGGAATGAGACTCACTATGTAAGATGAGGAGTCAGGTAGTTTCCCTTAGTTTTCCTCACTGCGTCAGAATGCTGTGATTGGCACCGAAAATCAGCACAATGAATAACTTTTTTCGTAGCGCTAATTAAATTGTAACCAAGGTGAATACGAATAATCAACATAACTCATACCTCAGTGGTTTCCATGTCATCATAGCCATGAGCATGACTGAGACAAAAGTAAATGTAAAATACGTTTTCCTCCATTCCGTACCAAATGGCAAATGTTCCGTTACCGTAGCTGGAGATAGCAGCTGGGGTCGTCCTGGTGTTATTCTTAGAACATTGTTCCCTTGCTGTAGATGGAACCATCACGGTGTATGGATTTCACTTTCGCTTGTTTCCCCCCAAGTCATTTTGGGGGCTTTAATACTTAACAGTTCGTGTGCTACACTCGTTGCCTCCCCCTCTGCTTTGGGTGGTGCCTCCCCTGGTAAGCCCTCTGCTTTGGGTGGTGCCTTGTGAGGCCTCGACCGTCCAAAATCCTGTTTGTAGAGTTCTGCCACGGAATGGATTGGACAGCGTCGTTGAAGAGTTTACTAAGGCTTAGGGTTTCGCTCTTATCCATGAGTTGGGAATACTATTTTGGCAAATGAGCAACGCTTCCTTGTGTACGAAATGTCTTGCTCTGACTCGTTCATTTCCAATTTCTTTAATATTTTTATTTATTTGATTTAAGAAGAGACAAATAAGTATCATAAATATATACGATGGTCGCTCAAAAAGTAATGCCCAACATTTTTTTCCCAAAACTATTCAGTGTAATTTTTATGAAAAATATTTTTTTTAATTTACACATATGAAAGACTGATCTACTCAATCTATTTTATAACATAATCTCCTTCAAGTTCTATTGTCTTCCTCTAGCGATTCACTATGGCATGTATGCCCTGTCGGTACCAGTCCTCGCTCTGGTTATGGCGCCAGGTTTTCACTTTCAACCGCCTTCTGATTCATTCACCCTCCATACCAAGAAACCAACTGTTCTCCTGTCGACTATAGATTTTGTATAAATGTTTGTGAATATTCCCTACTGTTCCTTTCTCTACGCACAGAAATTCAATCACAGCACCTTGTCTGTAACGTTTATCGCAGTCAGGCTCCACTTTGAAACCTTCCTACAGCTATGCTGTATATTCTAGCTATTCTATTATAGCTATGCTATATATTCTACAGCTATGCTCTGCAGGAGGAAATCGAAACTATGTACTTACATGCGGGAAACGTCAAAGAATTCGAACCTACAATTTGGAATTACTAGCATTGATTGGAAAAAATAATGTGGGGCATTTGACCGACTTTCGTACATTATGTAAGAAGTAAAAGCCGAGTATTAAAATGAATAAAAATCCAAAGAATTAACAATAGAAGTACATATTAAGTAAAATTCAGCGAAAGATAGGAATGGAGCGTTAGTATTTTTGAAAGTGCTTCGACTGCATTTCGCACTAATGGATCCCTCCGGGACAGCTTTCACCGAAGGCAATCGCACTACCCACTTGGCTATCATGGAGTCAGTTGTAAAAAACCTCGCTCTTGATGTTCTGAATTGACAAGATGAATAATTTGTAATATTTGTTTAATACACTTCTAGTCAAATTGTAGGATTGAATGGGCAGCCTTTAGTTTTTTTTTCTTCTTTTTTTGCTTTTTCAACTTTCGTCGTATTATTCAATATGTCAGTTGCAACTTTTTGAGCAGTTAAAGTATAACAAATACGTTATGATTGCTTTTTAAAAAGATTATGATGGATTTTATTTGCTTATGAATTACAGTACTTAACATTTTAAGATTTTTTAATAATTCACATATATTTGGGCCAGAGAATTACTAAAATTCATTTTCCAGCGCAAAATTTCGCCCATTTTAAATCGAATGTTAAAATGACGTTTTCTGTCGCCTTTTCTCGTTTTTAAAGTCGAGTCCGCTAAAAACCATTCATCTGAAGGAGTAATCAAACAATTCGCGCATCAGTAAATAACTGTGCTCCCGAAAGCTCATATATATTCAATTCATTTGAAGTCAAAGGAAATTAAGTGTCTTAAAAATCTGCAGATGTAAATCTCAATATTCTCATCGCATTCATACTTTTAAAATACTTATGAGAAATCGTTGTTTAGAAATACGACGCAGCATTAATAATACAAGTTTGATATTGGTTTCAGTCTTTTGACCTAAGGTGATACGTACGCACAGCAGGTTCTCCCGGGAGATTTGAATCAGCAAATTCAGGAGTCGTTATTACCCCTGACGCCACTAGTGCGTCACGCAATCAGTAATATGTGTTTTATATTGTCGTGAAATTACGTAATCGCGCAGAAAGTTTAAATCGAGTCATTTGTCTAAGTTTTCCGTATTTCGGTCTGGACAAGGGTGGAATTTTGGTGTTGTCGCCATTGTGTCGACTCGAATGAGTGACGACAAAGAATATATTTCCGCCGAATTACGATTTGATTGTTGCGTAATTGACTTGGGCATCGCTTTCTGCGGCGTACGTACGCTTTTCATTTCTGTCGAAGAAGTATGACGAGTACTCATTCGCAGTCAGGCGAGTGGACTTATTGAATGTTTGCTTCTTTTCGGTCGCCCACTCCCTCAATTCGCAGTACTATCGATATTTTTCTAGAAATACGACGAACTTTAAATTAAAGCCGAATTTAATATCTTAGTCGCATCTAAATAATTTTCAATGTGTATTAATTATCTGCTAATGTAAGATGAGGAGTGAGGTAGTTTCCCTTAGTTTTCCTCACTGCGTCAGAATGCTGTGATTGGCACCGAAAATCAGCACAATGAATAACTTTTTTCGTAGCGCTAATTAAATTGTAACCAAGGTGAATACGAATAATCAACATAACTCATACCTCAGTGGTTTCCATGTCATCATAGCCATGAGCATGACTGAGACAAAAGTAAATGTAAAATACGTTTTCCTCCATTCCGTACCAAATGGCAAATGTTCCGTTACCGTAGCTGGAGATAGCAGCTGGGGTCGTCCTGGTGTTATTCTTAGAACATTGTTCCCTTGCTGTAGATGGAACCATCACGGTGTATGGATTTCACTTTCGCTTGTTTCCCCCCAAGTCATTTTGGGGGCTTTAATACTTAACAGTTCGTGTGCTACACTCGTTGCCTCCCCCTCTGCTTTGGGTGGTGCCTCCCCTGGTAAGCCCTCTGCTTTGGGTGGTGCCTTGTGAGGCCTCGACCGTCCAAAATCCTGTTTGTAGAGTTCTGCCACGGAATGGATTGGACAGCGTCGTTGAAGAGTTTACTAAGGCTTAGGGTTTCGCTCTTATCCATGAGTTGGGAATACTATTTTGGCAAATGAGCAACGCTTCCTTGTGTACGAAATGTCTTGCTCTGACTCGTTCATTTCCAATTTCTTTAATATTTTTATTTATTTGATTTAAGAAGAGACAAATAAGTATCATAAATATATACGATGGTCGCTCAAAAAGTAATGCCCAACATTTTTTTCCCAAAACTATTCAGTGNCAAGCATCGCGGCGGCAACAGAAGCGTAGACAACCATTATTATTATTGTTGCTACGACAAAATTTGTTGTTTTTATACTGGTAACTCGGCATCTCCTGACGAGCCAACTTTGGACCTTGATGGTGTCTTTTCTTTTAAAAGCTTTCTGTGTTAAATAAATAAACATTCCTTAGTATATGTTAAAAATACTTCAGTCCATTTCAAGAAATCTACGTTTCTCTGATACTGCGAGAAAAATAAGGGAAATAGATGCTAGAACTATTTAATTTCAAGAATTCATTTTTTACGTTTTTTGAATTTTTTTACGTTACGTGAAAGTAAGTGATTATGGAAGTAGAGTCATGGTGAATGCACCCCATGCCACACGCCGAAAGACGGCTTGCAGGGTAATATGTAGATGTAGAAGTTAAATTACAGGACCCGGTTCAAAGTAAGTCTTTTCGGCCGATCTTTAATGTAAACTTATCGCCTTTAAAATTATATTTCTGCGATTCATCATTTTATGTGTAACCGACAGATCGGCTCGTGGATTCTCAAGGAATTGATACAGTTTTCGCCTTTATGCAGAAGAGAATTTAAAGTTTTGCATTTTAGGTTTGTTCTTTATACTAAATGGAAACTGTGTGGATACCATTGAGCTATTTTCCTGATGTCGTTAAATTCCAAAATTATATCTGCATGAATATGTTAGTAGCTCATTTATTGTAAGAGAACATCTAACTTGAGGTTTCATATATATCAAATATAGTTATTTAATTTAGGAAATTTGAATCCTCTACAAATTTATCCTTTAAAGTTTTTTAGCTTAATTTTTGAGACTTTTTCTTACCTTTTTGTACTAAAATATCGGCTTTGCTAAAGGAACAAAGAAAACTTTGTAATATCCACGAGATGTTTTACCTGTGTTGGTGAAACCGGTCGTAATAAAGTATATTGTGGATATGACAAAGTTTTACTCATTCCTTTAGAATGTCTTTCCGCGAAGTCCGGCCAGAAAGAATAGTATTTATCGGCTTTGCCGACCTTTTTGATGTCTTGATTTTTAATGGAAAAGTTATTTTAATAATGACTCTGATTTATGTAACATATTTTCTACGCTTAGGTAAACATTTTTGAGAAATATCTTCAGGATTGCGAATTTAGACCTTTAATTTCTTTTAATTTCCTTTTCTAAAACTATCGGTTCATGTTACATTGAACCATCTCCTCGAGACACCACAACTCCTCGGATAGAAGTTGTACCAATTGCTGGGTGCAGTTTTCAGCACCAAAACTTACTGAAGAAATTCACCATATTACTGAAAACATCCGCAAGAAACAAAATTTTGTGAGAACAAAAGTTTATTTTCGTTATAAAAATCAAATTTGCACGATTTGTCTGAATCCCCTCAGAAAAGAAAAATTTTCCGGTGGAAATTATAATGGTTTCGTTTTTAAACTATTGGGTAATAACAAATTTTGACCACTTAGTTGTCTCGCCGTTGATTCGTTTTGTTAGTCTTTTAGCGCAATATACCTCATGATAATTAATCAATTGATTTCGGAATAATTAATATATTTTTCTTTTCTTCGGAAGAATAAACTGCCCTTGATAGTACCGTTTTTCTCTCGAGCAATCTTCTTATCCAGGATATAGGAGCCCCCTGGGATTGCAAAAACGTTCCGTGTAGGTAGACTTAGAGGACAAAAATAACGTGCCTGCCGAAAACAACTCATTTAGCGTTGAAATAAGTCTTTCGTGCCCTCGGATATATTTACAATTTTAATTCGGAAATTCCGAGTCTATTAAAATTCCGCCTTTTTTCCTCTCCACAGTCGGGAAGGTATCGATGAAAACGCGAGAGGTGTCGCCTATACCTTCCTTTTATTATTTAGGGTTAGGTGTAAGAAGAAGTCTCAATGTGCCCTTCAATAAACACGTCTGATTATCATTATTATTATTAGCACTTTTCCTCAAAACCATTGGCATCGCTAAAGTGAATGAAATTCCAAAAAGGAAACGCATAGATTCGTATGTATTCGCGAAAATTGCACCTGTCTATATTTGCGGTTCCCATCCTGCTTGATTTGTATTGGCTAGTTGATGACAATGATGAATGACGTAATTTGCTTCCTTTGAGAAAATGGTCGGTAACGGTGGCTTTAATTTCCCTCTTGGACGGACGCAATCAGCGCAGCTTGGATTAATTCGCGGTCTTATTTTCCTTTGAATTTCTTAATAACAATGTCGCATAGCAAGGTGTCGACTTTGCCATGCATTTCTTTTTTATAGCTACTGTGTTATGACCTCTTGTATATGCGTGTAGCAGTACAGCGTCCGAGCTAATTTATGTTTGGATTTCAACTTTGAGAGAATCGTAATCGCTTTCTTCGTTGAAATGAATCGATTAAATGTGGAAGTGAGTCCGACAGGTATGTTTCGGGTGCAGTAGAAGAACTCGCGCCGCCGGAAGGAGGAAAGTGAGGCCAATCGTATCCACATTCGGTAGGAATTTATTAGCCTCTTCGTGAAGTTTGTTATCTTCTATTGATAAGTATTTCGTGCGAGGACTTATCGTGCTCCCCCTCAAACACATGGTCTTACTCCGGCTTCGTAATCGATGCCACGCCCAACGCAGTTTCGCTTCAAATCCACGTTATCGCCAAATAGAATAGCATAGAGCGGACGTCTGTGGGTGGGGGAATCTCTCCGCCCCCGCGCAGCTTTATTCAGGTTTATTTATTTATTTTACGTTGGAATAACAGGATGAAAGGGGGATCTTCGAGGGTTTCGTCCTTCTCTTTCGAAGGCGATGTCGTAATGCGTGCATAAAAATGAAGACTTGGGTGAAAGAAGTCGGCGTTGGGGACACGTGTCCCTTTGGAATTCACGGCACGTTCCGAGAGACGTAATTGATCCAAGGGAATGTAACGTCGGCCCGTTTCTCATTTTTTGTGCCGAGATTCGACTGGTGGACCGGGTCTGACCGACGGAAAGCTTATCTGATCCTCATTCGGTACTTAGCCGTTGCGATTTATGATAATATATCATTTGCTTTTTCTTCGCCTATTTCCTCATAGTGCCATATCATATGTGCCATCTTCTGGGATCGACTACTTTTTTCTCTTCCACAAGCATCGCGGCGGCAACAGAAGCGTAGACAACCATTATTATTATTGTTGATACGACAAAATTTGTTGTTTTCTGTGATTTGATACGCACGACTTATAAAGGAAAGATTATGATGTGAAATCAAACACTGGCAAAAATTTAGAGGAAAGAATTACGGATAACTTTTATGACGAAGGAATGTTTGCACAGTTGATTTAATCGAAGAATTAGAATCAATAAAACATTTTCTGGTACCAAGAATAAATCCTCTTCAGGTTTTAGAATATATTGAGACAATATTTACTGAAGATTTGATCAAAGGTTTTCCTAATTTGCAAATAGCTTTGCGTGTTTTATTGTCACTTCTGGAGACTGTTGTTGCTAAGCTACTCAAAAGTAATGCGAACTATTAACGACCATCCTACGATTCATAATCAAGTGTTCTAAGCTGGGGAACGGAGTCATAAAACACTTTTCAAAGTCTTACAAAATCGTTTCTGCCTGCAAATCAGGAAACCCATGCCTTTGGTATTTGATTTAAAGGAGCGGGAAATTATGTTCGCACGCGGGAGGCAGATAGGCCGGGCGCGGCTCTGCGTCACTTTAATTCTTATGTCTTTCATAGAATGGACCGGAGTGATGTTTTGTAAACCTCTTCCTATTCTATTCACTCTACACTGTTAATAATTTTGGCACTGTTAGAACGACTGACTGTACTTTTATATAGTACTATTTTTATCCTGTTGATTCCATACAACTACATAAATACCCTGCAAGCCGCCTTTCGGCGTATGGCAGGGGGTGTAAGTACCAAGCGTACCTCTTTAGCATATTGTAGTCTCATAATACATAGGCCAGTGCGTCGATTTCAGTCACAGTTTTATGTTTCATTTGATGTCAGAGGTGTAAAGCTAAAACTGATACAATATATTTTCCCTTTGAAATCAATTCATAAATGTTTATATTCTGTGTCGTATACTTCATTTGTGTGATCATTATTATGTAATGTTTCCACCTTTGAACATGGGAAAAGGAAGTAAATGAATGCATAATATTTAGTATCTTTAGTAATTGAATTAGATTGTGGCTCCTAGGGAGAAAATCTTTTCTCTTCCTGTTGCTTTATTTCCTTTGCCTTTAAACCACTTTCCCAGGAAAATTTACGAGGACTATTCTGTGGTGAGGCCCCATATCGTGCGACTCATTATGCTTGAAGCCACATTGCGACAGAACCTAGCGGTAAGGAAATAAAATACTTCTTTTGCATCAAGTTTTGGTAATCGCATTCCCGAATTAATATTACGGTAGTACATAGTTTATAAATTTGTGGGTTGTTCATTTGCTGACCAATTGCGCATCTCCAAAAGGCAGGGTATTTAGGTACAATTGTCCCAGCTGTACATTCGTCTCTACTCGATTCTTCTGTCTTGATTTGATTTATCGCTGGTATATTTTTTCTAAGAAATATGGGAATGATTATACAGTTTGATGATTTGTTATAGGCCGCTAATTTAAGTCCTAGTTACAAAAAATTCTGATTACTCCCTGTTCTAGTAGTTAAGCAACTTTCTAGAGGAATGTGCTAATAATTTTCTATTCAGCCTTTTCGCGTTATTCAGGTTGTCAATAACTTGGTTGTGAACCGAAGTCTTCGATATAATACTTAAAAGTACCACTTTTCCGTCTGAGTAATGGTATAAACTTTACCGTATCAATCGGTATCGTAAGCCTTATGAAATCGCATGATGAAATAAAACAAAGGAATCAAATTTTCACTGGAACTCTGGATACTGATTTTACTAATTTAACATATTCCCGTTTATGGGAAAGCCAATGAAATCTGGACTGCTGTGAGGGCTGCTCATCGAGTGTAAAAGAAATAGCGTACTTTTCCCTGATTCGTCCTCTCCTTGAGTATTGCTGTGCGATTTGGGATCCTCACAAAGTAGGATTATCATCCCATCTTGAGATGGTTCAACGTAGGGCAGCTAGGTTCATTAAGGGAGATTTCAGATTTGACAGCAGTGTTTCGGCAATGATAGAATCCCTTGGATGGAACTCGCTTAGTGATAGAAGACTTGAATACCGTAGGAAGCTTTTCGATAAGTTTGTCACTTCGGATCTCGGGGAGGAGATAGTTGATATTCTCGTCCCAGCTGGTAACGCACGCAATCTTCGAAATAAAACGAAAAAGCGATACAGGGAAATGGTCGCCAGGACGGATAGATATTTTTGGTAATTTTTCCCGCGAAGTATTAGAGAAGCTAATAGCTATCCAGGATAGTTAGGGATATAGGTGTTTTACACCCC
>KZ308752.1:1381825-1416836 GCA_000376725.2 Ladona fulva | reverse complement strand
AGTGTTCATCTCGATTCTAAGTTCATGTATAATCAATCTTTTCTGGCCGTACTTCGTGGAACGACATAATGAAATAACGAAAGAAATCTTTGTAATTTCCACAGGAATATAATTCAACGACCGGTTTCAGCATACAGCCATCATCAGTATCTTCACCTGATATTTTATTATTCACCCTATTTTATTTTTATCCGTTAGATAAATAAATTAAGAGGTTATTAAAACCGGAGTGAGTGAATCAGGAGTTCCGAGATTCATTCTATAGAGTATTCCGCATTTTATTGACGGCATGTGTTCTTATGTAACTTAATTTCCCGGTAAGGAGCTCGATGTTGCCAAATTCAGCAAGACATCATTAATAATGATTAAACAAATCATTAATAATGGATAAACACAGGAAACATGGAATGGTGGACTTTATTTGTCCATGTCTTTTAAATTAAAATTTATAAAAATTATTTTCTCGCATTTCTCCGAGGAAACATCACTTTTCGAGTTTATCACGCTGTTGTTAGCAAGGCGTACTTTCATTCGTCACAAAATTTACATGGAACAATGCTCATGCATTACTTTCTGTGATAGTAAACTTAAATAAGTATGTTATATTTCTCTGTTGTGTTTCGGGAATTCATTTTTAATTAGAGCCATTGCAACTCTTTGATCACTTTTAAGTATATCCTTGTTACTCTTCCATAAAACCCAATGAATTCACTCGGAAATCAGTAAATAATTGAGTTGGATCTCTTCAGCAACAGTGGATTTAATCTCACCCGTTGAAGCCTTCCTTCCATAGCCTAGTCATCGCTTTTCGTAGATACAGCTTATCGGATAAAGTTGTGAGATAATCTGTCGACATTGTGGAAGAAAGGAAAGGTTTCATCTCGTGTCGTCTTTTTCAGGAAGTTGATGGAAAAGAGAGCTCAATATTTCGTATTCTTCTTTTTCGTTTCCACCTCGAAATTATTTTGTTTACCCGTGGGCGTAGCGCTTATCTGCAGAACATCGTCTTATCTCTGCTTTAGGAGTTCTTGATTATCTCTCTCTCTCTCCACCCTTTTCTTCCTCGTCACCATTTAACGTGGTTTCCCTTATCCACTCTGTACCTTATTAGTGGATATCATAGGTTATTCAGGATTTCCTCAGTTTCATCATTCTTGCTTTGTCTTCGGGCCTTTTCCCTTTGAAATAACTGTTTTCCAAACACAGTTACGATGTTTACGGAATGACCACGCTATCAATGTTTCACCCAGTCGTTATTACGGTCTCTCATTTAGGAAATTATCCCTCGGATTTCTATCCGCGTTTCGAGAGAATAATCTTCACGGATGTAATAGTTTGATGAAAAATAGCCTATTATCGGTTTAATATCAAAGCGAGAATTCATTTCGCCCACAACGCAGAGCAGCCCGTTTTGTCAGTGGAGATTTCAGGTTCGACAGTAGCGTTACGGCTATGATAAAATCACTTGCGTTGAACTCGCTCCAGAAGATATCAGATTACCGAAGAAAGCTTTTTGAAAAACTCATAGGTTCAGAATTTTTAGGCGAAGTAAAGGGCATTGTGATTCCGATAAAAAACGAGGCATTGACGAAGCTTCACAAGGAAGTAGTCACAAAAACAGATGGTTAATAGGGTAGATTAGGTAAGGCGTTCATATACCCCCTGCCAAACGCTACTGGTGGCCTGCGTGATACAATCTAAATCTATGTTTTACTAAAGGCAACATTTCTACGATATATGGCAGTTGTAGTTTCTTTTTTATTATGAAAAGTTCGAGATTCCCATAGATTAGTCAGTAAAACATGCGATCCTGTCCTATTCAGTCATTTCGATCATTAATACTTTCAGAAATATTTTTAAATCATCTTTTAAATAGTGATTCAGTTTTATTTGATTTTGTCACAATTTGGGATTGATATTGGAGCTTGAAATAGACATCTAAATTTGGACTCAGTCAGATTAAGGAATTTAAGATTCTGTCGAAGGGAAATGAAGTCCTGCCAGTTTTTAGGGTTCCAGCTGCATATCCTTTTATGTATGCTTCTTTCTTTATTTATAAAAAATATGTATGCTTCTTTCTATATTTCTTTATTTTTAATTAAAAATATCAAGAAAATATCTGTAATTACCGCTAAGAAAGGAGGCTGTAGGAAAATAGGAATTAATAAAAAGCATTTTTTCATGTTTTCTCCATTATTGTAGTAGTAGTATTATTGTTAAAAGTGCTTCGACAGCTTAGGTCATTTTGCACGTAGGCCCCCACCGGGAATCAAACCTGGGACCGATTTCACCGAAATCGAACGCGTTGACCACTTGGCTATCCGGAAGCCCTTTCTCCATTATTATTTGCTTGTTAAATTAAGATTTATACCTAACTCAATTGAAATGTATAATTTCACTGGAAATAATAGTCTGGGAAGAGAAGTAATTCTATGTATTCATAATCTTCTGAGTGATTTTTGTTGCTGGGATCAGATATTGACTTTCGATTCAAAGAAAAATCTGGATCAGAAAAATTAATCCAACAATCATGCTCTCATTGATGACCTACTTCTTGTCTAATGTTAATGTTGAAAATTCAACAATTTTATTAAATTCTTAATCATAGCTGATTAGTTTAAGTTGCCATATTTCTTTTGTTAAGTATTCTTTTTGTAAGTAGTCTCTGTTTTGATGACATATTGATGTATTTAACCACAATTTACTTGTAAAATATTGGAGTATTTCCTCTGTAAAATATATATTTATTTCAGACATATATTAGCAGTCAGCAATTAGAAAGCGTGTGTTGGCACAGCTCTGGGAAAAAGTTTGCCTCATCACACAACGATGGCAGCTATGCATTCTGGGATGTTGATGTGGGAGATAAACCTTCAGAATTGCCAACTACTTTGTATGGCCCTTTTCCTTGTAAATCGGTCACAAAATTCTTATGGAGACCAACTTCTAAGTGAGTGTTGCTGCATATTGTGTTTTATACTCAGTCATATAATTCCAAGGCATTCTCTTATTTTTTTATTAAATGAGTTTTTAATGAATGATTCTCTTTTTACTAGGGATGACTTCATGCTATTCAGTGGTGGAATGCCTCGTGCAAGTTACAGTGACCGGCACACCATTTCTGTGCTACAAGGAAAGAAGCATGTAGTGTTTGATTTTACGTCCAAAGTGATAGATTTTTTTACAATTGACTCAACTCCTGTGTGTTCAGAAGGTAGTAATAGCTCATTAATTTATGTGCTCTGTTATGTAATTTACTTAAGATAATTTTATTTTTAAATTTTAGTGTTTGCTATCTTTCAATTTGTGTATGTTTCCATTAGTAGCAGACTACTGTTTATAATGATAGTATTTCTTCTTTCATAGTCTGCTTTTCCGAGTCCATAGGAGTCATCTTTTGTCTATATGTGTGTCTATCCAATGACCTTCTCTTCATTTCTGCTTATCCCTTCCATTCTTTTAAACTGTCAATCATCTTTACTCTTACCCTTCCTCTTTTTACTCTTCCCTCTACTGTTTCTTTTAACTCATCTCTCAGCAAGTACTTTTATCTTACTGAATTCAGTTCCTTTTCCTTCGATTCATTAACTTAATCAGTATTCTTTCCTCTTCTACTCCCCTGAGAACCTCCTCATTCTTGATCATGTCTGTCTACCTTATATTCCTCCTGCATAATCACATTTCAGAAGCTTCTGTTTATTTGTAGTAATTCTTAAAAAGGGTCCATGTTTTACAACCATATATAAGCACACTCCATATCATGCATTTTATTGTTGTTTTTTTCAAATTTATATCACTTTTACCTGTAGTATAACCACAAAACAATGTAATAATAGTATAATGACAAAATATGCAGTGCTGAAATATTGATATAACTTCAACATTTTAACCTTTATAGGCTCAAAATTGAACCAAATATTGTTTTTCACTCTGAAAGTTTGTCGAGATTTACAAGATATTGGTTTATGTGAACAATTTCATTTTTCCTGAAAGATATAATCAACCAATGTCAATATTAATTATCTGAGAGTTACCATAATCACAGTCATGAATTAAATTTATAGTAACAGTTGTTGCTCCTATATTTTTCCAATTTAACTAGCTGAATGAAATAAGAAGTGCCGTGAGAATAGGAGCAGAGATGAAGGAGAATTACAGTCATGCGTTAGCGTTTAGTTCTGTCTCCTGCTGTAAGAAAAATTAAATAGAACAAAGAGAAATCCAAAAAAAAACACTAAAGGCCACCCCATTCCAAACTAAAGAAATCCAAACCTCCAATGCTTACAGCAAGTGCTCAATACGTCTGCTACCTAGGAAAGAGAGCTGAGAGGGGTGCGACAATCAAGTAATCATCATAATGAAAAGTAAATGAATTACAATGTTAGCAACTAATCCTAAGCGAAGCTCATCATTCAATTAGCTTAATCGAGTATGAAAATAAAACCCAAGATGTACAAAAAGCTCGTAGAACTGCCCATTCATTTCCAATGATAAAGATTAAGCAAATATTCTACAATATGTGGGTTTATATGAAAGACAGTCTTATATTTCTAATCTTAGCACATTTTTTGTATTACACACATGTAAAATACAAAAACTATCTGTTCAAGGGGTTCCAAGATAGCTAGCGCATTTGCTTTTGGCAATAGTGATCCCCGGTTTGATTCCCCATGTGTACCCATATATACAAAATAACCTTAGCTGTCAAACCACATTTTAAAAATGCAACTATGCTACTATCCGTTCAATCACTTCATGATACAAAGCCATAGCTATTATACGAATATTTATTAGTAAGTAAAATCTAGTTCATTACTGACGTATTTGTGTAGTGCTGAGAGGCTTCGGGAGGTAAAGTGAAGGCGAGAGAGTAAGACGTTGGTCCGCAGACATCGCAAAATGCACCTTAAATCGTGATATAGACTATTTCACTTGTTTGCCTTCTTTAAGTCCCTTCAGGACAAGAAATGGTCTAGTAACCTATCCATTTATTTTTCATAAACAAGGCCAATATTATATAAGCCGATAAGAATCTCTGAAGACTCATTGGTGTCCGTGACTTCACAAAAAGAGAAAAGGATAAATAAAAACCTGTTGAATTATATCCAACCAAGGAATAATTATTTCTCGATTACCCTGACTTCTGTCAAGGGACCCATAAAATGTGATCGTCAAACCCCTCTCTACTACTTGGGGTGTGGCATCACATTTGTAAATATCAATAAAGTAAAATATATGTACCAAACGGGAAATGTAGGAACTAATTATCTGAGCGATATTTGAAAGTTATCACTTTGTAAATGAAATCGTAAGCTAAATGTTCCCTAGAGTTTAAATTCAGGCAAAAAACCATTGATATATCACCATTTATTCCTTACAGTGTTATTCCATAGCATATTTAAATGCAAGTAAATAAACAAACTACTTTTACTTTTACATTGTTGTCCAGACGATGTCATGTCGAAAATGATGAATTTTGACAAAATGTTCATATATTTCATCAAAGTGTGCATTGTTTGGACCCAAAACTTACAATCGGAAAATAAGTCTTTGTGAAATTTTCTCTTTTATGATATTTGTCTAGACTGTGCAATTAGTCCTATTTTAATTTTCCAAAGGAAATTAAGCATGCAAGCGATAAAAGTGAACTTTATATGTATTTATATTACACATATTGTACTTTTTCCACAGCAATTTATTTGGGAACAGGAAGAAAATTGTTGTGGAAAAAGTACATATCTGTGTTATATGATGAATTTCCACAATATCACGGCCACCTCCGTAGATTTTATTTTACATCTATTTCTTATGGGAAAAATTTTCCTCATCTAGGATTGAACCAAGGAATAAAAGGCACATGAAAAGTAGCCTTTAATCTGTGTGGGGAAGAGATGTGATAATGTGCCAATCTTGAAGGTTGGAAAATGTTTATTAGAGTTGTAGGTGAAAATGAAGTTTCTCCTCCCCTACTTTTCCCACCCCTCTCTCTTTCACCTCCACCTATGACGTAATTATAAACATAATAGTCCATTTAACCATCGAATGATGTAAGATATTGGTATAAAAAGTAGCATATGTGTCAATTCAGGGCATATGTTATCACCCTGTCAAATTTCATCAAAATCAATGGGACAGTTTTTGCGTGATGCTACGACAGACAGACAATTATTTTTAATAGGTGGTTTGGACTCGCAAGGAGTTGCTCTCACTTTTTACAGGGGATTTTGATGAAACTTTTTGAGGTGATAGTGGTAGTAGAGTAATGAAAAGGTGTAACTGGGTTCTTGTGAATGGGCCTTAGTTTCACTGCAATAATTAATTGAAAATTGGTTATTGGAGTGTAGGCAACCCTGCAATACACCTCCTTTCCTGTACATATACCCGCTGTTTGGTAGTATTTTTTTTTTTTCATTTTCTTTCCCCGGTAAAAAGTGAGAGCCTCTCCTTGTCAGTATCACTTCTAATTACCACATTTTTGTAATTTTATGTAAAGTTCATAAATGGCTCCTTTACAGATTTATTATATGTATAGATTTGGGAAAATGCTTTGTATGAAAAACATCATTTGACTATTTGCTCACAATATTGAAAGAATGATTCTCTTATATTCCATAGGTGGAGAGTCTCCTTCTGAAGGACCTGAGGCTCTTGTAGTTTTAGCTGAGGAAGAACTGATTGCAATAGATTTGAAAAGTGAAGACTGGCAACAACTTGCCCTTCCGTATCTAGCACCCCTGCATGGATCTGCCATTACGTGTGTTCACCATGTATCCAATGTCCCCGACTCTCTGTGGGAGAAAATAGTGGAGGCAGGAAAAGAGAAACTGCGCAACACATATTCTGAAAGGGTAACTTGTTCATTAAAGCTACTATTTAGTAAGTAATATTGAGCTGAATGACTGGAAAGGTTTCTTGTAAGCTGGGCTGCTGCCCAAGCTTCAAAAGCTGCCCAACTATTTGCCTGTTTACTCTACTTTTGGAATCAGGTCGTCATTATTATTAGCCATTTTATTGGGAAAGTTTAGACAAAACTGCATCTTTCTTCCTCATAATCTCCTGTATTACCTTTATACTAATAAATTTCTTTAACAATTTTAAAATGTATAGGAAGAACCTCCAAATCTGGCTTATTATAGAGGAAAAACTCACATTGTAGAGAAACACTCTCTTGAGGAGAGTGTGAAAATATTCCACAAGAACTTTAAGTATTTCACAAGAAAAATGAAATGTTTCCTTTTACACAAGAGAGCTATTTTATTCGGTTACATTTAAGATGTTATTTGAGTTGGGTACGGGATTTTTTTTTGACACTCATNAATTTTAAAATGTATAGAAAGAACCTCCAAATCTGGCTTATTATAGAGGAAAAACTCACATTGTAGAGAAACACTCTCTTGAGGAGAGTGTGAAAATATTCCACAAGAACTCACCATTGAAAATGCAGGTATAAGTCAACCGTTAAGTATTTCACAAGAAAAATGAAATGTTTCCTTTTACACAAGAGAGCTATTTTATTCGGTTACATTTAAGATGTTATTTGAGTTGGGTACGGGATTTTTTTTTGACACTCATTTCTTTACTTCAGTATTTCCTTGCACATGAGCACATTTAGTACAGTTAAAAATTCAAATAAAAAAGATTAATTCTGTATCATTAGTGCCAATATTGAGATTAAATGTAGAAATTTTACCCAAGGTTAAGTAGTTACTACATTCCTTACTTAATCACAATTTGTATACAGTGAATTCTTTATCTAACGCTCTCATTTCAAACGTTTCCCAAGTTCTGAAGTTGAGAATTTGAGTTCCCAACTACAACAACATTAATTTCTTTTACATATTTTTTCACATTTTAAGGGGGGAAACTCATGTAAATAATGCTATTTTCATGAATTTATCGTGGAAAAACGAAATGATTGAATGATTTGCAATTTGAACTACTTTTTATTGAAAAAACAGGGAAGATAAACATTTTTCCTTAACTTTCCTGAGATTGGGATGCAATCGCCAGCATTGGTGCCTAAAAATGCGCTGGGATATCTGTGGTTGCAAAAATCATCTGAAATGAAAAATTCAAAATAGATTATTTATAATATGTAGAAACGCTTTGCGTTTTGTTGCGCTTTACGACTCGCAATTTTGGCGAATTGCAAGTCCGTCATATTTTGTCAATTTCTTTATAAGAAAGTCTGTCAACTTGCCTTTACCGCCTATCTTCGCTGTCTTTTTCACGTTGCGCAACCGAGTTCCCATGCGTTTCTCGATGTGACCGATGTACTATTGTTCACCATATGGCTCAACTTCTAACAGAGCTTTGAATGTTTTTGTGTCATCATCACCCACATAAGTGCCATAACGAACTCCGTAGAACTCTTCGGAACGAAGAAACATTTCTTTTACGGCGTCCACCTCCATCTAACAGTTAGATGGAAGAAGAGACTACCTGGTCTCAATCTCACCCCACAATAAAGACGTTTTATTATTATTATTATCTTTCCAAATGACCCTGTGTGATTCACAGTGTAATTTCCTGTGTCCTTGTGTAGCAGATAATTTATGTTATTTTGGCCTTTCTTATAATATATACTTGTTTGGCAGTGACTTCCTTTTACTATTAAATCAACGACTTTCCCTGAATAGTATCCTATGTGTGTCGCAACACCATAGAGAGAAGGGTACCCTCGCTTTTTCCAACTCCCCTCTCCTGAAACTTTTGGATTCAGTAAAGGCTCGTAAACTAGTAAACGAGTGAAAGGTATTTCACTCGTTATGAATATTTTCTTCATCTACAGCCTTCTTACAAGAATACTTAAATATCTTTTCAATAGAATCGTGCATGTGCTTAATGACACCTTCGTAAGCCTTCAATCCAAAGCCAAACTCCATCATGCCGCAGAACAAATATATGCCTTCACGCGAAACACCGAGGAGACGCATCGAGAACACAATATGGCGATTTATTTCTTAACCGTTGTTTACAAATGGTACAGACTTGATCAAAAGAGTGCCACACAAACACTTCACGGATATCTTAAAACACAAGCCGCGGTTATTCACTTCACCGAAGGCTTGTTTCTGTTTGCATTTTCGGCATACAGAAATATCAGACAGAGCGGAAAAAACACTAAAAAATTCAATAATCCTATAGCAGTGTGTCAAATTGAGAACTATGTTTTATTTATTATTAACTACTTATATTTGTTATAAAGGAAATCTTGTTATAGTCAATAACAAAATCATTGTAAGATATTTAAAATTTATGTAATGCATGCCATTACAAGGATCACTTTTTAATCATAAATGTTTCATGATCTGATGACAAGGCTCAACTATCATGTATTTAATATTCATGTTAGTAAAAGAATAAAAGTAAATTGGATGAACTTCATTATCACTCATTTGCCTTCAGCTGAATATCAGTAGCTGAAAAATAGTAGGAAAAAAAAACAGCTGCAGTCTTGATTTTTCTGGCAGAAACATTGGCTCTTCCACCTGTTCCAGCTTCTGTGGCCTGCTCCGATGTCTCCATCACCTCATCGGCGCTGGACTCATTGAATTGATTGCCCTGATACTTGCGTTTCCACAGCTTACTTGGACGAAAGTTATGATTAGATGAGGCACTTTCCGACTCATTTTTGTCCTTTTCCGTATGATTTTACTCTACTCAATGCACAATGAAACACCTGCTTTTCTCAAGAGACGCTCCTGAACTGATGAGTCTATTTCAGAAATCTACCGTTAAACTCACAAAAGCAATGGAACTGCCACTTTCCCTTCCCTTAACCCTTATTTAAGACGTTGTGAATACATGCGGCCAGACCTAAAGACAAAAGGGTCCATTACAGAAGGGACACAAAGGTCCAAAAGACCTAAAGACAAAAGGGTCCATTACAGAAGGGACACAAAAGATGCGCACCCGCCTCATGCTGTATACCAGCGCTCTCCACCGCATTTCACTTTTCGGCATAAATAACGTTAAAGGACTTCTCAAATCGGTTTCAACTACCATTTTTCATATTTTACAAAATATTTCCTGTAAATTTAGGCAAGGAAAAAAAAAACAAAAAAATTTTGGTCTACACGAGTTTCCCCCCCTCAAGTTTTTCCTTTGTAATGTTTTTCTGCATCTTAAGTATCGTGTTTTAAGTTCATGCCTAGAATTAATTCTACTTGTAACGTGTCAGCACATGAGAATAAAAGTTTTGATTACCAATAAGGAACATAAAAGCAACACTACCTCTTTTATATTTCTGTGTTATACATTGTATGTGAGTAACTCTCTAAAGCCAGAAATTTGTCTCTTACGCTTCCAATGTACCCCACTAAGTTACAGTTCATTCCCAGATAAATTCCGCTATGTAGAGCCTACTAGATTTCACTTTCATTAAACTCATTTTGCCTTTTTTGCAGCGTATATGCTTTGTCTTAATCATCTAAAGGAGCAGCACATTCCTCCCCGAACATTTACTGTGGCAGTTTTTTCAGCCATCATCTTCAGTACCTATCATGCTCATTCATATACCTTTGGGACTTTTCTCCTCTAAGTCACATTATACAATTAGGGCATTTCTTGTCATTTCTTTTTCAGTGAGAGTTGCACCTCACAAACTGTAAGCTATTGCTTTTTAATTATTAAAAATTACCCAGACAAGGTACTTACTATTCTGTGCAAGTATGGTTATGCATCTTTTTATTTTGCATCTTATGTTTTTCTGCATCTAGATTTGATTTCCCTTGGTCCTGTAAAAAATGTTAGGTCGAGATTTCATTGTACCTCATAATTAAATACTGCAGGGCTAGATAGGGCCAACAAAAGCTTGTTGTCTGCAGCTGTAAAAGCACCCAAGAGTGAATGCTTAAATATAAAATGAAGCATGTTACCTATTCTCTAATAGGGTATGCTTATGAAAATTGAGGAAGTTCTTTGCAGGGGTAAGAGGATAAGTTATTAAGAAGTGGAGCCGAATGAAAGTAGACGTGGCAATCTACTCTAGCTTAGATATAACTTTATGACAAAACCAGGAATGGCTTTGCTATTATTTTATGGGTGTAACATTTTGACTGTTAGTAAAAAGCCTTAGAGATATTGAGGATTGAAATAAAAAATGTCATATTGTTTGTTATGTTGGTTGGTTGGTTTATCTATGAGTTTTTGTTGCAAATTTCTACATCCACATACATACCCTGCTTTTTTGCATGTGGCATGCAGTTTAAATACCAAGCATTTGAAATACCTCTTTAGCTTATTGTTGTTGCATATTGTTCCTGGAAAGAGTCCCTAAAGCAACTTGTCCTTGCATCTATTACTCTTATTTTATGCTTATTTTTGGATTGGTAGCAGGTGGGTCGCATAATACCGATTCTGCCTTCCACAAATGTACTTTCTCTGAATTCATCAAGCAGTGGCAGCCTAGCTTCTAATCTCCTTTCTTTCAAGGATTCCCATCCTGCATCTGAGAGCATTTGCATAACGCTTGCTTTTATATCGTAGCACTTTTAAACCCATATCGTCTTGTACTGCACTTTTTCATGCTTACAAGCATATGTTTCAAATTAATTAAATTACATAACAATTTTAATTAAAACCGTTAAGTTCATCTGATGACTCCCTGTATGTATGTTTGAAAATGCTTTCAGGAGTGGCTGATAAATGGAGGACATCTTCATGAAGAGAAAGAAAGTGTGGAAAAGGGAGAAAGTGAAGGAAGAGAATTGCTACTCTCTGGCCATGAAGATGGGTCAGTTCGTTTCTGGGATGCAAGAGGCGTCTCACTCAAGTTACTGTACAAATTTGCTTCTGCTGATTTATTCAGTTCAGAGGAAGGAGTTGATGCCCTGGACTCCCCTCTTGCAAATGGTACTAATCAGGAGGAAGAAGAAGATGAATGGCCTCCGTTTAGAAAGGTAGGTCTTTGTTAGGGATTTTATGGGATCACGGTTTCCTCAATCCTGTGTTACATCAGTACAATCGCAGCCTTCCAGTCCATGGCACCTTGGCAGATGCTGAGCAATTGCTATGCTTATGACTGGAATTTGTGAATTTGTTCAAAAGAGGTTGCTAAAAGTAGTAGTAGTAGTAGTATTGTTAAAAGTGCTTCGACAGCTAAGGTCATTTCGCACGTGAGCCCCCACCAGGAATCGAACCCGGGACCGCTTTCACAGAAGTCGAACGCGTAGCCCACTTGGCTATCAGGGAGCCCTAGAGGTTGCTAAAAATTGAGAAGTTTGAACAGCAGTGATGCTTTTCAAATTCCTCAATTGTTAGTTTGGTTACTTGCAGGTGTAAGTTTAAACACTATTACTTTCTCCTGTTTGACATCCAGAAATACTTCATCAATGTTATATTAGTGATTCATTTTCATGGAAACCATTGTTAATTAATGTATGATGAAATAAGAAATGCTGTTGTAAATTCCATGTAAACTTTACTACATGATGGGTTTTGTCACTATGCAACATTATTGTATGCTAAACACTTAAATTCTGGTTAAATGTGGTAAATGGAAGGGATGAGAGGGGGTTAGGAAGGTTGGAAACAAAACAAGACACTAAACTTTGAAAAAAACCAAGCAAAATCCAGTAGATGCAGTTGCGTTAATTGATTGAGAGAAAAAGGGGTTAAAAGACTGAAAATGTAAACAATGGTGGTTACAAATTAAATCATTAACCATTGAAAATTAATTTGGGAATATCCAGTAATGAGGAATCAGACATAAACAGATATTGACTGACAATTCCTCAGCATACCTCATCTCTATTTTTTCCTAAATATCATACCACTGACCTTTGTTTTCAAAGTGAAGAATTTCCATTTGGAAATCACGTACATGGTCACAGGTTTTCAAATTATTGGCATTTTTACAATGACATTTCTTATTTCATCACAATGAAAGAATTCACAAATTTATACCTGAGACAGTATCCTTAATAATCTATAATAATAAATAATAAGTATTTTACTTCTGCTTTCCAAAATGTGATGATGCAATGATGTGCAGTGATGAGTGGAGTGGTGCTTGAAGGGGTTGAGAGTTCGAGAAACCTAAATCTAATATTTGCCTGTTCATTCACAGTGATATAAAAATGTATGTGAATGTAGTTCACGTTCAATCTAAAAGTAATACAATGGTAAATGTTTTCTCCTCCTTAAGGGGCAGAAACTAAAACCACACAGTCATCTTTTAATTTATATTAAAAAATTAAGCTTCCTTAATTTTTTTTAATGAAACTCTACCTTTGCAAATCTTTTATTAGGTTGGAACTTTTGATCCATACTCGGATGACCCTAGGCTTGCAGTTAAAAAAATCTCTCTTTGTCCACTGTCTGGAACACTTGCTGTGGCTGGCACTGCTGGTCACATTGTTATAGCTCAAATAGCTCCAGAGGCTGATGTAGAAATCAGTGCCCCTGAAGTAAAGGTAAGAATATGATTACTTTTGAAGCTATTGATGTAGAGGAAGAGCTGAATTATTTCTTAAATATTAATTTATAGGTCATCACAATGAACATTGTTTGTGATCGTGATGGCTTTGTTTGGAAAGGCCATGATCAGCTGAGTTTACGCAAAACAGCAGAGGGCAGTTCATCTTTAGGATTCCAGACGTCATCTGTGTTGCAGCTCCATCCTCCAGCTGCCATTACGTCCCTCGCACTTCATGCTCAATGGGGACTCGTGGCTGCTGGAACTGCTCATGGACTCGCTCTCTTTGATTATAAAAGGCTCAAACCAGTTTTAACAAAATGCACCCTCAACCCTAATGGTAAGTAAATTTTTATTTTGTCTTTTAATTGTTAAACTGCACAAATGTTTTGATTTATTTTGTTTTGCATGTGTATATTTATTAATGGAAGTATTTGTTTCAGTTAATCTATTTTTATAATTGAAACTAGAAAGAATTTTTTTAGTTTCATGTTATTATAGTTTAGTTGTGACATGCATACTAGACCACGTACCATAAAACGAAGAAATATGGCCAACATCATTTAAAGTGATAAGAGAAGTTGAAGGGTTAAATAGAAAAGTTCAGTATTTAGTTAATGTTCAATTATATAATTTTAGGGTCCCCATGTTGTTTACTTTGGCAGGGTCCCTAGATTCTTCACTATGCCTCTAAAGCTAGCAGATAAAATGAACGTTATAAACATTTTTGTATTGAATATAGATAGTAGTAGTACTTACTATAGTAATTAGAGATGCACCAAAGTTTGGCTTCAGTCTCGGTATTCGGCCTTTGAGTGGCCGAATAGCCGAATAACTACTTATTTTAACAGTGCTACGGTCAAACGCTTTATTAATCCCGTTTGTTCATTTAAAATCATCTTCATCAATAGCTAGGGCTTTAACTGTCTCATTTGTCCACACATAGCCACAGTTTACGTTAGAATGATTGCCTTTTAATTTCAAAAAAATTAGTTAACATGAATGGATGAATGGCTGAAAACAACCAGAACCAACTCTCTGTCCAAGTGATTACTCCAATGTATCGCTATTCGATTTCTCGGAGTTTGCACTTCTGTTGAACAAGAACCATGGCATCCACTTCCTCAAAAAGCTTCATACCAATGAATTTTACAAAAAACTTACATCGGTAATCTGATCTCATCACGTGGAGTGAATCCAACCCAAGGGAATTCGGCATTGCCATATCAGAACAGCACCACTGAAAGATCTAGCGTCATCAGTCTAAGTAGACCCGCATACACTCTGCAACAATCCAGGTTGTGCTCTCAACGATGACAAGGAAAGGTCTCCTTGTAGATGTAACTTAACTAAGTTGAAAATATTATTGCGACATCAAGAAAAAACTTTCAACTGGCTGAAACTTCACTAGAGCAGTACGGGTCTTTTTATTGTTGCCTTTAATTCATAAGTTGCTGCTACCAAGTTACACTGTCATGGTCAAAAATTTGTATTTTCTGTTGGCAGTAACTGTAAATTGAATTTGGAAAATCCTTGTGAAGGAATTATTTTTCTGAACAGCTTTTACAATCAGGATCAAGTACGTATAGACAAAGTTTTCTTCAATATCCTGAGCTTGTTATAAATATCATTCTTAATTTAGAAGATGTGGTTAACGATAAATAAACAAAAAATTATATATAGCAAATAATATATAGAACTGTATTTAACTTGAAATTAATTGAATTCCATTTAGCACATGAGTTTCTCAAAAAAGAGTCCAATCTGGGAATTTTTCACATCTTGTGGGGATGAATTGAAGGCAGAATGTCAAATTTGCAGCTTCAAAATTTCAAGAGGAGGAAAAACACCAAAATCCTTCACAGAAATGTCAATGATTAACCATCTTCGATCCAGGCATAATAAAGAGTATAAGAAATATGAAGAAAAAAGAAAGAATTCGAAAATAATGAAGCACTTAAAACAGATTGTTCTCTCACCAATCAAACTTCAAAACAGCAGACATTAAAAGAATGCTTCAATAAGGCAATTCCTTATAGTTCTGATTCTGTTGAGGCTAAAAAATTAAACAGAATACTTGCTGAAATGCTAGCAATAGATTGCCAATCATTTTCAATTGTTGAAGATGAAGGATTTTTGAGATTTGCTCAAGCTATGAATCCCAGGTACAAAGTTCCTTCTCGGAAACATTTGGCAGAAAAAAATTGTTCCTTAAGTACAGAAGAATGTACTTCAGGAAAAGATCAATGAAAAAATCAAATGTGCTACTTGTCTATCGTGTACAACTGACATCTGGATTTGTAGAAACAACCAGAAATCTTTTTTAAGTCTCACAGCACAATGGATTGATAATGAATTCAAACAAGTTTCTGCTTTACTTGCTTGCCGAAAAATGTCTGAGTCTCACACAGCTAGTATTATAATGAATCTGATTGAAGATATATTAAAAGAATGGAAAATTGGTAAAGGAAAGTGTCATGTGATTGTCACTGACAATGGACCAAATATGGTAAAGGCTATGATTGATCTAGGAATTACAAGCACAAGATGTTTTGTTCACACACTTCAGTTATGTGTTCACCAAGCAATTTTAGCTCATCGCAGCGTAATAGAGTTACTTGCTCTCTGGAGAAAGATTATAGGACACTTCCATCATTCCTCATCATCCAAAGAGAAACTACAGGGAATACAAAGAGATTTTGAAACTGCCATGTCATGCACTTATACAAGATGTGCAAACAAGATGGAATAGCAGTTATTACATGTTAAAAAGGCTGCTGGAACAAAAGAAAGTGGTAATATTGTTTTTTTGCTGATAGTAATATCAACTTAACAGGACCTACAGATGACCAATGGATGCTTGCAGAGAAAGCAGTTCGTTTACTGAAACCTGCTTAAGAAATCACAAAACTTTTGTGTCATGAGAATGCAAGTATTTCTTTAATGATACCTGCAATTAAGATCCTACTGTCATTCTATTCCAGAGTAGGTTCTGAAGTTGGTCTGCATGCAATAAAAGCTGTCATACAAATGGAAATTCAAAAACGATTTTCTGATATTGAAAGCCAGTTACATTGCTCCATTGCTACATTTCTAGATCCGAGGTTTAAAGATAATTTTTTTATGAATGGTGATACTATGCTTCAAGTACATGCCAAGATTGTAGAGCTAAATGAGGAAAGCACAGTTATGAACGAGGACTTCACAGTTAAATCTTTTTCTGTAAATAAGCAGATAACTCCAAGTAATACACAAGTCTTCAATACATGGGACTACTTCAATGAAATGGCATCCTCTTCACTACTTACCAAATCCCAACCTTCAAAAGTTGGAGAGGAAATAACTGTTTATTTAAATCAACCACTATTAGAGAGGAAAGACTGCCCTATAACTTGGTGGAAACATCACCACCAGCAGTTTCCTACTCTAGCAGAAATATCAAAGAAGTATCTATCCCCACCACCAACTTCTGTTGAAAGTGAGCGTCTCTTTAGTGTTGNTGCAGTACAGTGACTGCAGGAGTAACCTCCAGTCCTCCACTATAATCTAAAACTTCTGAAGTTTGATTATTAATGTTTGTAATATTATTTCAATAATTATTAAATATGACATTTTCATAAATATTTATCATTTTTCTTGTAACTTATAAATTATTTCAATGAAGATAATATTCAGCCTCGGCCGAATGCAGATTTTAAAATTCGACTATTCGGTATTCGGTGCATCCCTAGATGTAATGTTATTACTCCTAGCTGTAGTTATGTATCCTCATCAAATTTAAGATATCTTAGGCCATCCTTGGGCCTTATGCTATAAAGTGTTCCACTAGCATCCTTCTCAAGTGGACCCTGTTAAAAGACTGGAATTGATCATTTGTAAATCTTTATAGAGTGTGAATTATTGTGGATTCTATAGCAGTGCCTCCTTTGCAAACTATATGTAGCTCTTACATCTACAGTTTTCTACAATTAGCAATTAAGTGAAGTCATATGCAAGCATGAGAAAATGTTCATGTGGTTTCCACTAAGGCAGTGTATCTGCCAGGTAATTGGTGATTGTCTTCATGATGAATGTCTTCATACTCTTAATAGATCTCTCTGGAGCTGGAGATGCCCCGATATCACGTCGTAAGTCATTTAAGAAATCTTTAAGAGAGTCATTCAGGCGCCTAAGGAAAGGAAGGTCTCAGAGGCATGCACCTGGTGAAAAACGCGGAGGTGCAGCTGGTGGCTCATCACCAAGTGGGTCAGGTGACCGTAAAAGAAAAGATCTGTAAGTTCCTCTGCATTTTCTTTTGACATTGACAACCATTTTGCTTTTAAAATCGACTGATAGAGATTCTATGCTGCAGCTTACAAGCTAGGTCAACTTTTATGTGATATTATAACAAATGTATTTTGGGTCGACTGTCGTTTCTTGAGGAGAACTTTCAAGAGAAGAAAAAATCACTCACAGTTTAAACTTGAGATGTTATTTTGCCTTTAAAGATTTTTTTTTCTAATCTAAAGGCAAGCTCACTGCTTTATTAATGGTTTCCAATTGAAGGTTTGCCATGGTAAGATATTTTCTTTTGCTGCTTTAAAATTTCTTGTTTGGTGCAGAGTTCATTATTAACAAATGATAACACATTTTTCTTACAAATATGCTTTTGAGCTTGCTCCAAAGGATGTGATTTAAAGTTTTCTTAAACTTGCAGATCTCACTCATGCATTTTATCACCTACATATGGAAAGTCAAATCAGTTTTTGGTGGTATATTTTAAATAGTAATCCCTTACTAACATGATTCTGTTAATCAGAGATTTGGAGGAGCAAGATGAGGGTGCAGAGGATGAAGGTGTTGAGGGGAGCGGGGGTACGCAAGCAGCAGCCTCTGAACCTGCCCCCGCTTCCCTAGACCTTCCACCCTCTGCCAATGGTGCTGAAACGGCTGATGGAATACTTGCAGATGAGGGGACAAACCAAATCCCTGGGTAATTGGCTCTCTAAGCCATGTTAACATTGATTTTATTTTACCATCTTTTTTTGGCTCAGGTTCTGATTTGCTTAGTATACTTGGTTTTGGTTCAATGCCTTCAACTATTCTATATTTATTACTCGATTGTACATATGACTGTCTTTTAATTTTATTTCAGCATGAATTAGAGGCTGTTACATTGGTGTTTGGTATATTCTTTTGTTTCCTTTTAGTTTTGCACAGATTTGGTGGACCAATGTGTTAGATCACCCTGATTCAATTCTCCTTTTTATTTTTCCCCAGTAATTGATTTTACCATTTGTTTTCAGAGTCTTTTGAGCTGTGCATGCATTTTCATTTTGGTTTCGTGATTAAATTTGTCAGCATTTTTCTTATTGGTTGTATAGGCGTTAGCTGTTGTGTTGCTGGAGCATGAATTTAATTTGAAGTATAAAGAATTACGTTCATGTTCACTATTACCCAAGAGAGACATGATTTCTCAAACACCTTAAAGTGAAACATTGCTTCATTGTATTTGCATGCTGCCCCAGATGGTCTGCTGAAAAGGGTTTTGAGGATGCTCAGCTCCCCAGCAGCCCAGCAAAGGATGAACTAGATAATACTAATGCCTCACCCAGCCCATTTTTCCTGCGTCAACCTGTCTCTTTGACTCGTAGAAATAGTGCTCCTGTATTATCTCCATATTCTACATCTGATATGAGTAGTGCTCCTATAAACATTGCTGCACCTATTAATGCCTCTGCACTCCCAGTAGCATTATCTATGCCTAATCCGCAGACCACCAGGGCAAGTACTCTAGATTCTAGAGCAATGAGCAAAAATAAATCTCGGTTTGATGAGACAAGTCCAATGAGAACTGAAGTCACTGTCTCTCGCCCCATGTTCAGCAAAATTGGTTTGGAATGTATTCGAAGAGCAAAGGCAGGTAAGGATGAGGGCTCAGAGCCTGCATTTGTAAAGAAGGTAGAACAGGCCCAATCTAAAGGTGGCTGGCAGAGGATCAAAGCCCTTGTTCGTAAGCGGGCTACTACACCCACCAGAATTGCTCCCTGGGTATCAACCCATCCATCTCTGGCCCGTGAGCCATCAAAATGGGATGAAATCAGTAACTCTTCACTTGTATCACTTGGTTTGGATGGCAGTCCAGATCAGACGTCTTTGTCGAGTCTTGCTTTCATTGATTCATCTCCAGTAGCAACCCCTTTATCACCCCAAACATCAACTGTTCCTGGAACTCTTTCACCTACTGAGGGACCATCCAGTATTGCTTTGCTGCCTTTAGAACAGTCTGATGATGCTAATGTAGACCCTTCAGCTGTAAAACCCTCTATTGCTATGTGTTCCCCCCGTAGAGCTTCGGGCAGTGGTGAGGTGGCAGCAGGAGGAGCAACGTCACCCACATCTCAAGCTTCAACCTCTGGGGCTGCTGGACCTCTCAGTCCTGTGGAAGCCAGGCCAGTGGAGAGGCAGGTGGAGGCTCGCCCACTTGAAGATTCTCTTGGCAGTATGGTTCGATGCCTATATTTTGCTCGCAGTTTTATAGTAAGCGGTAAGTGTGCCAGCTTGGCTATGCATGGCCCTGATTTCAGAATGGCTTAATTAAGAGAGGTATCCCAAAATTATGTAACCCATTGTTGCAGAAAATCAAAACTGTTTCAAAATCAAGAAAGTATTTATTCCATATCTTTATTTATTGTTTAATTTTTTAAAGAATGAAATTCCTAGTTATTCAACATATTTTTGGTATCCTAGTAACAGCTTCCTTAATTCAGAATCATAGGGCCGAATTTTTAGTCCACTCGAGCAAGTGTAGAATCGCCACTCCGTTGAGCGAAGTTGCACTCAGTTGAGTGTTGCCGTATTTATAGTAAAGAACTCCACTCGGCTCAACCGAGTGCAACCTCCATGACGTATAGAGAGTAGTGGTGACATCTCCTACGCGGGAAATTCATCCCACTGCTAGGATTAGGTTGCGTTTTTCTCTTTTAAACAGGTAGGCTTTATTGTTCTACGCAGCTGTTGTTACTTGTAACCAAATAATTTGCCATATAAAGCCATTTTTATGCCATATCGCCATTTCATGCAAAGTAAAAGGTTAGAGATAAAAAATTTAACTTGTTGTTGTAAAATTAGGAATGAAACACTTAAAATTAATCCCCCACATATAGGAATTTTTATTCAATGTAGCGAATAAACAAGCTCGCCTTTTCTTATTAAGTATCCCTTTCAGCATTTTCTCACTATTCTACTCCATGCCATTAATATAAATATAATTAGAGGTTTCTGACTTAATTGATTACAATGTACTTATTACTGAGAAAGTAATTTAATTATTGAATACCGATTCCGTTTCACGAAAATTAATTAATTTCAAACGATCAATTATAAGTGGAAGCCGATTACGTAATCTAATTACTTTCAATGTGACTACAATTTATTAAGTACCAATTTAAGGTATTTACTCCTATTTGCGGAACACAAGCATTGTGAAGATGTCTTTCGACAGTTTCACTGCGGCCGAGGAAGATTTAATGAGAAATCTATTTGCAGAACACAATACAATTTTGGAAAGTAAGAAAAGGATAATGTTTCAACTTCAGCTAAATTAAAAGCTGGATGAAGATTAGAAATAAATTTAATAGCCATGGCCGCATGAATAAAGTAAGTTGCATTTTCAAGTATTATCAATGGTGCATCTAATAGAATTACTCAAGTTTTTATGTGCTTATATTAAACTGAAACGATTTTCCTAGCAAATACGTAATCATAACACAAAGGAGCTTTCTCGAGTTTTGTGCTAATGTTAGGAAACGAAATGTACTATAAAATTACCTTAGAAAACGTTAGGAAAGTAGTGAAAATATATGTGCGTATATAACCGTAATATCACCGAATAGAATTAAGATGTGAAAATTTGTAGATAAGCGATGTAGAGCGCATGATTCACATGCTTCCTTTTAGATGAAGAAATGAAAAAAGAGTGTTTTTTCTCTCTTACGGAAAGTGGATGACCGTAGTTCGATTCCCAGCTACGACAGACTTTTCTTTATCAGTTCTTAATCTGAAAATTGTTACTTAATTTACCTAATGGAAAACTTAAATACCAACATTTTTTTACGATACCAGTAGATTTAGTAGTTGTGGCACCGGATGTCCACGATTATTAACTACCTTGCCATTTATCATCGGAAATAACTCATCTCTAATAATTTCCTCCTTATTCCTGTAATGGTGGAGGAACTTCTTAGAGGAATAATAATTCATCGGATTACTTAAGTCCCTGATGTAAAATCTGTGTATGTTAAGGTACGCTTTTCCATGGCATAATCAATAATTTCACTAAAATCGTCGTCAAAAACGTCCTACGCTTTCTTAACCTATTCTTACCAATTTCGATGATAATTTAGAAGTATCTATATCTGAAGCAGTTTTAGATAAGTTGGAAAAGGTATCTCCTTAACATCAAATATATCACAAAACCAAATAATAACATTAATGGCTCAGCACGCTATCAGTAGTATCTTAACGAAAACACGCCAGTCTAATTAGAATAACCATACCAATTTTGAAGAAAAAATCCGCGTTTTAACCTTTAAATTTGATAATTAAATCCTTAGACGGCGGCTTCTCTTCAGATTTTCCACCATCTTATTTGTTTACAAAACGATCTATGAGCACTCGAGTGTACATCCAACGAAACTCATAAGGCGAGTGCATATAGCACTCATTCTGCGACTAAAAATTCGGCGCGAGCACTCAAGTGTTGATTTGTGACGTATTGAGTGTTAGTGGCCACTCGAGTGTCGTCTAAAAATTCGGCCCATACTGTTGTCAAACGATTGTGTCTCCCTCAAATACTTGAAGAAGATAGACTGTTTTCCTGAATTATCATAAAGGATGGAAAATAGGTGTATCACTCCATCTTGAGATGAAAAAGCAAAGCTCAATAAATAAGAAAGGTAGTTGAATTGGTTGGGACAAAGAATGGCTGCAATCTTTTTGACTGGAAAGGTTGTTAGGTCTTAGGACAATTGTGTCCCAGACATGGGAATTTTTTGGAGTTTTCTTTACAGGGTTCTTTCATTTAAGCAACATGATATTTTGTCATAAAATTTTATTTCTTTTCATTCACTTTCCTTTGGTGTAATCTAATTTGCCATTAAATATTTTGGATACTAATATTTTAAGGTAACTGATTGGAATGCCTCGAATTTTTGGGAAAATGCCTCAATTAATGTAGCTGCCTACTAATTTTCATTCCCATAGAAAAAAATTCCAGTGGGAGAGATTATGAGCAAACAGTTTGTTTTCTCAGAAAGTTCAAACACATTAACTTTATTTTCAATTTTGGAAAACAAATGTACATTTTGGAGTCTGTACTGAACACTGGGTACACAGTAATGATTCAAGTCACCTAAACACAACAATGCCATCAATCCAACTATTATTCGAGTAGATAGTATACAAAATGTATGACAAAGAAAGTTATTTTTGAATACCTGAAAGTCTGTAATCTTTAATTTTTTATACGAAAAGATAATTGGAACATCAACATTTTAGTATGCAAGACTTTATTAATTGAACCGTTTTGGAAATGGAAATATTCATAAACAATTTATGATAATAAAAGGGGGTAGAAAATTCAGTTTCAGCTTTCATTATCTATATTCTACTTTCATTATCCCATAATATTAACTGAGGATAATAAGCAAAAATCGATGATTCCTTTACCACTTCCATTATTCTCTTATGATTGTTTTTGCGTTGATTTTTAAAAGTTTGTATTCATAATTATGATGAAAATAGATAGGAAATGGAAAAATTTTTTTAATCTGTCTTTTCTAACAGCTGTTCCGTTGAATCACTTGAGGGAGACGTCTCATGCTTAGGCCCTTTCAAGTGGCTTGGTCTTAGAACAGTTCAAGTGGCTTAGGTTCTTATAATCTTTGGACCATTTCCGCTCTTCATCTGTGTATACAGAGGATGTCTTACATGTGATTATAGAAAATCCCAAGCATGAGAGTACTTATACAAGGAATAGAAATGCCATAGCATCTTTGATTTTCTATTCCCATTGTTTCTGCAGGCAAATGTGGCCTGTATTTCTGGAATTAGCATTCGTTTGATACATTTACGCATGTAGTTTCAGTGGTAAGGAGGAAGAAAAAGTTCCCAGATAAATGAAAACCCTATACAGAGTATTCTAGGGTGAACTTTCAGTCATACTCAGTCTTTCAAAAAAGTACTACCTCTCCTTGGTTTCCTTTGAACTCAAGTAAAGCAATATGAATTCCTGCGAATAACCAAAGGAAGCATATCATAAATAAATATTCATCATTCGGATCTTTCCTCGGTTTATAATAACTTATTTTCTTAACTATCATTAATGGTAAAAAATTGTAGACATGTTGTTCATCTGTATATATTTTTATTGTATTTTTACTTTTAGATAATGCACAAACATTCTAATCGGTTATCAAAATAAATAAAAATTCTTGTTTATCATAATAATATGTACACATATATATGTATCCTTACATAATAAATATTACCTAATAACTTAATTTCAAATAATCACTATGTAAAATTGGTAGGTTACATGAAGTTACAGAGCAATACCCCCTTGAACGTAGACTAACCTTCGTGACATGGCATTGTAAATTTTATATGCTTTATTTCCAACATAAAATTATTATTTCTTTCTGAAAAATGCGAAATATAAAAAATACATATAATTAATTCTCGGATTTAAAATTAATTTTCTTCTTCCAACTTTAAAAGTTCCCATTTGTGGGTTTTCTTGAATGAAATGCCGACCCCTCAGTCGTGTACATTCCGTGTCTGATGGCCGACCTTTTCGTTTTTCTAATTTTTTAGTGTCTATTCTTTTGAACTTTTGAGTCTATTCTGAAAGAGAGATGATCCTCCTTGTTACCTGCCTTGCGGAACAAAATATATGCATTCAGCACAGCAGTATTTACTAAGTGGTTAAATAATTTTTTGTACCACACTTTCGTTCTTTTCCTCTCCAGCAAGAAAGATTCTAATAGTTGGTCTTTTAGGTCAACACCTCCCATATATTTATTGTAGTCTATTACACAGATTGGTTTATTCACTAATTCTAACCCTCCCTTTCGACTTACGGGTTGCATTTCAATTGTAGTCATCATTGAGACATCGCGCTTATCCCTTCACTTCAACGCCACCAGTTTCCCACACTTTGCACTAACTTCTTCCCCTTTCTTTAGTTTCTTCTTTAGCACTGTTGGTCACCTTTAGCACCTTTACAGGTTATTTTTACCGTCCCAACAACATCTGTTGTCCTCTGAACCAATCTCTGGAAAAGATCGGGACTACTGTAATAATTGTCCATATAAATACATCTTCCTGAGTCTAAAAGTTTCTTACTCAAGCTCAAAACAACTTTTGTTGAAAAAAGGTCTGTATCTTTTGTGATTTCACAGCCTAATTTTGTCCCTGAGCCGCTGTAAATTATAAAATTCTCGTCAGACAACTTACGAGAGCTAGAAGCCATGATGGACTAAGGAGGGTTCTGCTCGTAAATGAAATACGAAACTGTGACAGATATTGCGAGGTTCCGAGAAGAAGAGGGACCATGCCTGACATTGCAATGATAATGGTGATGATGATGAGAGAGAGAGGAAATTTTAATTTGTTGCCACAAATGCAGATAACAAGGCACCACAGAATAAAGGCACTCAGTATCAACATGTGCATATGAGCTCGAAGGAAAAAAAAATCAGAGCGTGAGATGGGAAATTGTTTTGATCTAGCCACCAGAAAGCAAGTAAGCACTTTCTTCAAAAACAATCGTGAGGATTATTTTTTTTTAAACTTTGGCAGATATACACAGGGAGCAATTAAAGCAGGGATCGAAAGCCAAAACCTTTAGCTTTCATGTAAACTAACTTAAGTGTCATAACTCAAAGTGTGAGAGATAACAATTCTTAATGAAAAGTTTGGACGCAGAGGCTGTGTCGCACACGCTTGAGGCATAGGTTTAGGCGGACGCATATGCTGCGTCGCACACGCTTGAGGCATAGGTTTAGGCGGACGCATATGCTGCGTCGCACACGCTGAGTGATCACATGCTTCCATTATAGTCACGCTCAAGGGGTTAATTAACATTTTGTTAATAACTAGATACTTAACTAATTTGCTACATTATGTTTGTGTTATTCTTAGAGAGTTATATTATGTTATTGGAAAATTCACTAGTTTGCTGCATGTTTGTTCAGGGATGTAAATGTCAGTTAAACTTCTTTGTGTAATCACTTAATGATGCTCTATGTAAGTTATGAAGAATCTCTGACAAGCCAAACAAAACAAGGTCTTGTCAAGTTTTGTCATCCACACTAACACAAAGCTTGATTCTTCCCATGAAACAGCGCAACTACTTGGAAATTGGTTACGGATATTGTTCACTCATGTCGCATATTCACCTAATATTTCACTCCTGTATTCCTGGCCCTCTAAAAGTCATTTTGGAGGTGATCGATTTGCTAATTATAGAATTATTAATATGGAAGGTAAGATTATTTTTTGGTGGGAGCTTTGGCAGGAGAATAGCATAATATTTGGATAGAGAATCCGTTTCCAAGATACAAAATATTTTTAAGAGCTAGCAGGTGGTAAAAAATAAAGTCATGAATGTGGTTGATAAACAAATACTTTTTGTTATAAAAGAAGAGTTTTGAGTTTCTATAGCCCAGGGAAATTCACTTTTTGGTACACTCCTTTTAAATTGATGGATTTATTTGATTTTTATATGTTTTTATTTCCAGTTCAGTCAACCACTCCAACTTTGTGGGCTGGTACAAATAATGGCACTGTTTTTGTGTTCACCATTGCTATCCCAAGCGGTCAGAAAAGGATGGAGGAAGATGTTTCTGGTCAACTAGGTAATATTTTATATCCACTGCAGTATTAGTTCATTATTGAATGTTTCTCAAATTAAACTATCCTTCTTCATTGGGGGAACTGTAGAAATACACCAAATAAATGAATAAAAGAATTGAAATATCCATAAAATTGGTAAAAACCCATTTTTCCTCATCTGAAATGCTGAGAATGTGGGATTGTCTTATATTTAGGTGAAAATTGTATTTATTCTCTAGAGGCATTTTATGTTTGATGCAGTGTTATTGCAGCGATGTTGTATTTTGGAGATTAATGCATGTCCATTATAGTAGCCATTAAGACCTGTTATGAAAAATCTAGAATCAGTTTCATTATGGGTTGCATAAGCATTTCTACATTAACATCAACATAAACACCCATCAAGCTGCATTTTGATGTGTGGCAGAGGCTCTTATTTATGTACTTTGTATGTAACATGCTACCTTCAGATATAGAGCCTAACTGAAGTTTAAAAATAGTAAAGAAGGAAAAGGGTAAGATGACTTGGCACGGTAAGGCGTGCACCTAGGAAAATTCCCAAGGAGAAACGGACATGAAAAAAGTCTGACGGAACCGGGACTCGAACCTGGGTCTCCCAATATATTTTCCTTCTATTCTTTCTGTCCAAGTTGTATCAAAAACTGCTTTTTTTGCCATTTCTGTTTTGTATTAAAATTTTTGCTCATTATTCTTTATATGGATCCAAATTTATTGCAGTTAACGTCTAAACTGTTACTTTGCTATTTCCTTCTAATCTGAGTCCCTGGGAAGCCACTTAGTATTTATTGTGGTCCTTTACTTTTCCTACTTAAAGGGCATCATCTTTACTTTTTGATAAGTTTTCGCACCCTAAACACATTTAAGTATGTTTTGCTTTTGTCTTTCTTTTCAGTTGCATTCAAGATTAATTTCGCAATCCCTCACCTCTCAATATGTGACACATCAATTTACTCTTCTACCACTTTATTACTTCCATCTTATCCATATTTTCTTGCCTAACCTCCGGATGGGTTATTCCATCAATCAAATGTACTTTTTAATTCTATGCAACTCCTGAATCTCAAAGGCTTTAATTCTTTGTGTTCTATGTTCTCTTTTCATATTGTCCTAGTATCATATCCATCATCATCATCATCATTGGTTTTCTACCAAATGGCAGGTCCTTGGCGTCATTGGTTTTAAAATGATTTCCTTCCCAAGGCTTTAACTTTAAATTTTGCATATCCTTCTCTTCCTTTTACTTCATCCAAAAGCTTTCTTCTCCTTCTCCCTCTCTTCATCTTTCCTTCCATGTAGAAAAAAATTAAATATCAAGTATTTTACCAATATTTTCTCAATTACCGTATCAAGGCTTTACCTCATCAGTTTCCTATAACTCCTGAGAGCTATCTTTGCTCATTCTAACCTCATTAGCACACTCTTCATTCTAAGAAGGAATGCGTATCTAACTATTAATTAATATTGTCTTGATGACCATTTCAGAATATCTTAGTCCTAGCTCCAATATGTGGATTAGTCAGAAAGTAATGCTCCACATTTTTTTGTCAGCCAAAACCAATGTTAGTAATTCGAAATTATACGAGGGTGGTTTGAAAAGTTCTTGGAACGGAATAGAAAAAAAGTAATTTCGTCACTGAAACTTTTTTTATTTGTCAATGTAGTCTCCTTGTAGATCAATGCACTTGGTTCAGCGATGTTCCAATGCCTTGATCCCATCTCGAAAATGAGATTCCTCCATGGCTGCAAAATAGTTGTCAAATTCGGCTATCATGTCTTCGTTTGAAGTGAATCTTTGTCCACCAAGGAAAATTTTCAGCTTAGGGAAGAGATGGAAGTCTGACGGAGCCATATCAGGCGAATAAGGCGGGTGTGGCAATAATTCATACCTTAGTTCAAGTATTATTGCCAAGGTGACGGCATATGTGTGCGGGCGTGGATTGTCTTGATGGAAGATGACTTTCTTCCTTACTAAACCTGCCCTTTTTTCGCGTATCTTTTGTTGTAATTGGTCCAGGAGGTTAGCATAGTATTCTCCAGTAATTGTTTGCCCAGTGGGGAGATAATCTACAAACAGAATCCCCTTCACATCCCAAAACACTGATGCCAAGACCTTTCCGGCCGAAAGAATTGTCTTTGCTTTCTTTGGTGGCAGAGAATCTGCATGTTCCCACTGCTTTGACTGTTGTTTTGACTCTGGAGTATAGTAGTGGACCCAAGTTTCATCTGTGGTCACAAACCTGCGAAAAAATCTTGTTTGTTTCTCCTAAAACGGGCCGAGCATTGTTCCGATATTGCCATTCTCATGCGTTTTTGATCCAGCGTCAAGAGTCGCGGCACCCATCTTGCTGATATTTTTTTCATATCTAATTCTTCAGTTAAAATGTGATATACCCTTTCAGATGACATCTGGCAAGCTTGAGCAATTTCAAGCACTTTCAATCGGCGATCCTCCACGACCATTTTGTGCACTTTTGCAATGATTTCTGGGGTAGTGACACATCTTGGCCGACCACTGCGCGGATCATCATCTAAGCTCTCCCGACCAAATTTAAATTCGTTTGTCAAAATGGAGTCTGACCATGATACAAATTACAGACAACGTGCTGTGATTGGATTTCTATGTGTGGAGAAAGGAATGGTAGGGATTATTCACAGATGTTAGTGCAAAATCTATGGAACATCTACAGTTGATAGGAGTATAGTTGGGTATGGAGGGTGAGTGAATCAGAAGGCAGTTGCAAGTGAAAACCTGGGTCTATAACCAGAGCGATGACTGGTACAGACAGGACATATATGCCCTAGTGAATCGCTGGAGGAAGGCAATAGAACTTGAAGGAGATTATGTAATGAAATAGATTGAGTAAATAAAACATCAGTCTTTCACATGTGTAAATTTAATTTTTATAGAAAATTTAGCTATTGAGAAAAAAAAATGCGTGGTATTACTTTCTGACCAACCCTTGTACTGACATCTGCCCGAAGATTAATACTGTTAGTGCCAACTATTATTGCTATGCTTTCATTTTATCAGATAATTGAAATTACATTAAACTGAAAGTCCTGTGTTTTTTATAGGAAAAGAAATTCAGCTTAAGCATAGAGCACCCGTCATTTCAATCGCTGTGGTTGATGGGAATGCTGTGCCACTGCCTGAACCATTGGAGGTTGAGAAAGGATTAGCTCCTCAGCCTGATAATTCAGCACCTCATAGAGTACTTATCTGCTCTGAAGAGCAATTCAAGGTATCTATATTTGCTTTCTTGAGATTATCATCAAAGAGAATCCATCTGTGACTATAAATAGATACTATACATACTTACTATACATAGAAGAATTCCCAAAATTATTTTTAAAATTTCATCTTCCGTCTTTTATTTCAAAAGATGTTTAGCCTACCAAGCCTGAAGCCTTTGTGGAAGTTGAAGTTAACAGCTCACGAGGGAGCAAGAGTGAGGAGGGTTGGCCATGCAAAGTTTAGTGGACCTCCTTCATCTCAGAGTACTGCTCCACCGCATTCTGAAACTTGTCTACTTTGTCTCACAAACCTTGGAGATTTGATCGTGCTTAGTCTTCCTGATTTACGCAGACAGATGGTTGCTCCTTGTATTCGTCGAGAGGATATAAAGTAAGTGATGTATTGTGGTACTAATTTACTTGTTATGTGTTATCGCCATATTTTCCAGCATACAGTGGACTTAAGATTTGCTCAACATACAAGCTTTTTTGTACTCCATTCTGACCTCAAGATACAAGCTTATTTTTGACACATGAACTGTGATGCTTTTTTAATCCCAAACTAGTAAAGGCCGCCATCAAGCATGACAGAACTTAATTTAGTTTAAACATATATTATCATATCTATTATCATATATATCTGGTCCTCCACAAAGCACAAAAAAAAATTCCGTTGTAAGATCATAATTTCTCAATATATTTCTTACCGTTATTTATAATATTTATTCTACTGTTTTCAAGTCATGAAAGCCTACTTTACATACATTTCTGATAAAAATTATGAGAACTGATTATTCCTGTGCACTTACATGGGATAGTTCATGAAATCAACATTCAACAATGACCTTAGTGGTCAAAGCGATGGGTTGTTTATTTCCCAAATATTTTATGAAATTTCCGTGTGTTATTCAAAATCCTCGAAAGTTCGGATCTATATCAATATTTCACGACTAAAATAAGAATCTATGACCATTTTCCTTTCTTTTAACACCTCTTGACGGTGTGTCTTATAGACAGGGAAATATGGTACTATATGTGATGGCAGTAAGATAAGATTGACTACCTCAGCCTTCACTTCCTGTAACCTAGCTATATTGTTCATAGTGAAAGGAAAAGCACACTGTATTCAATGTATGCTGAAAAAGCATTCGGTAAAATTTGTGGAAACTGGAATACTGTGTGCTTTTCCTTTCACGATGAATGGCTGTAAGATGAGCCTGTTTTGTTGTGTTAATGCCTTTGAAATTTTTCAGCTTGCATTTACAATTAATTGCAAAATTAGTATTAAACTTTTCCAGTGGAATCTCCAGTTTGGCTTTCACTCGCTTAGGAGAAGCTTTCTACTTACATTCATCCAGTGAATTGCAACGTGTTACATTGTCAACCACCAAGATGACCCAAACTGCATGTTACTTAATTTTGCCAGAAAGTGCAAGGCCTAAGGCACAGGATAGCACATCCCCTGAACCAGAAGAACCAGAAGTTGAAGCAGCAGTTGCTGCAGAAGAGGAAAAAGAAGCTGTTGTTGAGGGTGTAGTGGCTGGAGAGCCATCAGAAGAGGCAAAACAACAAGAAAGTCCAGCTCCTTCGACAGAAAATGCAACAGAAAAAGAGGAAAAGAAAGGTGAAGTAGTGAGACCAACTGTGAATGGAAGTCAAGAGGAAAGAAAAGGTTAGTCAAAGGATTATAAACAGAACACATTTATGGCTTTTTATCATTTATTTTTGCACCTCTTTTATTTTAATTTATATTTATAATGTAGTAGAAAGTCAGGTTGAGGTAGGGAAAGTAGTGAAGAGAATTGAGGTGACAACAACCCATTTTTCAAGAGACGAAGGTCCTAAAGAAAATGGAGGTACAATAGAAGATGAAGATTTACATGACATAAGCACGGGTGACATCACTATAGATTCAGTCAAGGATCATCTCATGTAAGTACCTCAGGCAAAATTAAGGTAGGGTAATCTTTTCATTAAAACGATTCAATTATTAACCTATTTTTACCTGTCCATAGTTCTTCAATAAATGACGAAAGCAGAATTGTGGAGCTAAAAACAGAAAAATTTGAAGTTAGCAGTTCTAAAGTAGAGTCATCTGTAATAGTTAAGACAACTACTATCAGCTCAAGCGAAGTTTCTACTGTTGTCAATTCTGCAGGAGAAAGTAAGTTTCTGCCATTTTCTCCCAAAGCATGTAATTTCTCTCCCTACTAGCATGTTGACTTCTGCTTATCAGTAAAAAAGTCTTTCTGCTCTAATCCTGCCTATTTTTGCATGTGCTTTTCTTGTTGGCTGTAGAAATTATTTACTTTTCCAAATTCAGATTCTGAAACCAGTGGTGAACAAATTCATTCTTGATACACAAAACTATACCCTTGTCAGCCTGATGTTCCCACAATGGATATCCAGAGCTCATCTATGGCATCTTTTTCTCCAATACTTAATCTCAATTGCTTTCATAGATATTTTCTCCATCTGATATTTTTAATGTAAGAGAATTTTGTGTGTTTAATACTGGTCTATGTTTTGGGTAATGAGAAAATTCAATTAAAACTATTGTGTTAGTGCTTTTTAAAAGTGATTGTAAATTGACTCTGAATTACTATAAACCTCAAGTATATTTTTTGACTTCTATTGCCATTTAATGTGTAATTTGTGTCTTTTCATACAAAATTTAACTTCTTTAAGGAAACGTTCACAATTGTTAATTAATTATTTGTGACCTGCTTGCTTCTTTACCCCTCATCACCTGGCTGCCTCTCTCAGTGCTTATTTATGTCTCTGATATTTTAAAAATATCTCATAACTTTCATAAATACTGTGGTTGAGATGAAAAGACTTCAGACAAATGCCTTTAATAAAAAAATTCAATCAAAACCTAGAATTCATGGTTTGATTTACCGGAAGTAATTTGAGGTGTAAGGCATTTAGAAATCTATGTAATTGCCATCGTATCCTCTCCTTCAAATCCATGTTTGTTTTCAATAGTTATCATAGTTTAGATGTATTTTTGTGGTTGCCTACCTCTCTTTAGGTAGGGCTAATCGATCTCTTGTCCACTTCCTCTGTAGCATTAGGTCAGGAAGAGTCTCCCAACCGGACTGAAGCTCTACCCAGTAGAAGTATTCTGAATGAGGTTAGACACAGTTTGGATGTATTTAACTAAAGCTTCAATTTCACACTTGTTAGCTTTGCTTGATTACTTTTAATGGTTGTTTCTCATTCGTAATGTGGAAAAGGGTGTCAACATTATTATGCTGTTGTTTAACCTCTTAAATTCAAAAGCGTGTCATTGTCTGCTAAATCAATTCAATTCCTGCATCATTAGGTTAAAGTAATTGTATAATAATTAATACTTCATTTTCTCTTTCTCTCTTGCCTTGGAATTCTCTAGTCTCCGTGAGTAAGTATCTTTTGGTATCTTTCATCTTTTAGTCACTAATATTTGATTAATTAAGGCTCGTTCTTTCACTCAGTCTCAGTGTTCGTGGTTTTGAAATGCATGGCATTTTTTATTTTTGTTTACTTCTGCTTATAGACTCAAAATTTTTGTTTGGTCTTAACTAATGACATCACTGTGAAACTGTAGTAAGAATTCGTTCAGAACACCCTGTTTGCAGCTTCTGTTCCTCTTTGTGGTCTCTGTCTCTGTTTATCATAAAATAAAATAACTTTAATTTCTTTAATAATCAGATATCAAAAGATGATAAGAAGTGGATGTTACTTCATGAAAGATAAAATATTACTGTATTTTCTGGTAGATAACCCGTGTGTCATCTATACAAAAAATATAGAAAAGTGATAAAAATAATAGTGCCTGATATACAACGGAAAATCTCGTTTCATTAAATATCTTGAATATTGAACTCGGAAACAAATGACTAAACAACACACGTCATGCATCGTGGAAGTCACGGGGTATATACGTACTAGGGCAATTATATTTCAGCTAACATATTATAAATGTTAACGTAATCAAATAATTCCATTCAAAATACAAGAGTAATTATCATAAATATTACAGTAGTGAAAAAACATTCTCATCGACATTATAGCAATTTTGAAATGCGCTTTATCAATGCATTTATCACAAAAGAAATTTTTGAAATGAGTGTTATCTATACATTATCTCAGTGAAGAGATTTTAAAAATGCGTGTTATCTAATAAGTGCATGTTATTTACCAGAAAATACAGTATTTTGAAATCTAAATCAGAAGATTTGAAGTTCTCTTTAGAATACTGCTGTTATAAAAATGCTGTTAGGTGTTCCATAAATGGCCAAAATCAAAGAAGAAGAAGAATATTGCTGGTTTGATTTAGTAAAATAAGACAGAGTCTACTGATTGTTCCTCTTTTGACTGATTTTAATGAGGAAACCAGTTGTTCAAATATTTGTGAATCTACTGTTGGTAGTTGTAGTGTTATTATGTAATGTCTTAAGTAGGGATTTCAGTTTTTTCAGTCAGTGAGTGACACAAGCAGATAAATGGGAATAATTGCAGAACATGGATGCTTTGCATTCATTGAAATGAACACTTATTACATTTTAAGTTGATATTTCTCTTTAATAATTATTACTATTTTCAGTATAAACATAATTTATATTTCTCAAATCAAGGGTGGCATTCCTCAATTTATTTTAGGAACATTTCTTTTACTTTATTATTCATGAATGTTGCAACTAATTTTCTCATTCTGTTTTTGTGAAGCAATACAATAAAGTTATAAATTACATAATTGTCGTCTTTTGGAAAATTGGGCTCATTTATCAGAAAAATTGAAGCAATCCAAAGCAAAGCTCTTCTGTCATATTCTTGTTTTCTCTCTGCTATAACAATTGGTTCAAGGTGAAAGAGGAATAAGAACAACTTACGCACATTACCACAGGATTTACCATACTTTAAATCCTTTGGTAATGGGTGTAAGTTGTTCATATTCCATCATGAAGAGCTACCACAAAGTTGAAATAGCATAATTTAATTAGTACACGGTTTTAGTGATTTGATTAGATGGTTTTGGCTCTGGCTTTGCTAGTAAAAATTTTAAACTGTTAATTTGTATAAATTTTTGACTCAAATAATCTTGTTCCACCTTGGTAAAGTAGGGTTCTTGATAAAATTGAGTAAAATTGCTGGAATGCTTGATAATTAAACTTTTGTATGAAACGAACTATATTTTATTTTAAATTTTTTTGGAAGTTGCTGTTCTAGTTATTAACCTGCATTGGAAAATATCATTAAAATTTTTTGCATTAGCAAAATATTTTATATTGAAAAATTTTTATTTTCAATTCTTGGATCCAGAATATTAGAGGTTTATGCTATCATAATTACTTAGTGTAAATTATGCCAAAATTGATGTCTAATATTGGTTTAGATAATGTTCACTGTCAGATGAGACTCTTACTGTGGTATATGGGAAGGAAGGATAACAAATGCAATTTTATTCATGAAAGCAAT
>KZ308752.1:1312540-1357011 GCA_000376725.2 Ladona fulva | reverse complement strand
GGGTTCTTAAAATAACCAACACAAAAAAATCGTTTTTTTATGTATCCTTTGTGTTTTTTACTCCATTTTGTGTGAAAATGTTTTATACATGCTTGTCTCCCTTCTTAATTTTAGGTTTCTGTAGGACTTTTTACCCTTTTATAATTAGACGTTTGTGCTCTTTTTAGGCTCCTCCCATGTTGCTTGGAGATTCTGTTTATTGCAGTTGTTACAATCATGTTTTGAATAGGTGTTTTTTTCTTGCTACTCTCCTGCAAATTCAAATTTATGGTTAGTATGAGATAATTTTCAGTGCTATAAATGTTATGACTGGCTTGGGAGATATTTTGCTTGTAGTTTTCCATGTATGGATGATATTTTTTCATTGAATGATCTTAAAAAAATTAGGTCATAAGGACAGGCCTACCACAAAGTTATTTTTTGGCCAATGTCTGGGGTCTATAGGCACCCCTAAAGGAAAATTTCAATGGTTAGTTAAAAAAAGTCCTCTCAGGACTTGCCCTTAATTTACCTCGATTTGCTTTACCATTGACATCTGATTTTTGTTCGTTTCTCTGTCTGTCTGCATAGTTATAAATGTATGAACATTCTTGAGTGAATTTCTTCCCAATTTTTCGATCCTTGATTTTTTGACAAAAGAATGTTCAGGGTTCATAAGCTTAAAGCTGCATTTGCCTCAGAGTCGTATGAAAAGGTAATGCAGTTCGTGTTCATCATTTGCAGGATTTATTTCTTTTACAATATCAAAGTAGAAATAATGAAATCAAGGCAAGTACTATAAGAAGGGAAATTTAGAGCCTTATTTTAGGATACTGTTTTTATTCAATACTGCTAGAATTTTGTTAAAAAGTTGTGATTTCAATTAACTGTTCCTTTGAATGCGATTGTTGAAGCTAAGTTCACCATATGGGTAACTCAAGCCATTACAGTGTTATGATAAGAGCATAACAATACTTTTTTCACTAAGCATATAGCAAAAAATTACTTAAAATTTGTAGCCTTGGCCATTGATGACAACTATCCTTTTACCTCTATGAACTTAAGTTTGATGGAAAGGGCCTAAGGAATAAATCCCCTTTTTTTTCAGCTGACTTCAGATTTATATAATGTGATTTTTGTGGATATTGCAGATGTGACTCAATGTAATGGATTTGCTTTCCAGTTAAGCGGTGTTACTGTTCGATGTCGATTATTCTCTATGCTTGTAGTTGCAGACAATAAGAATTGACAGGACTTTGAGATTGCTGCTCTTAAGAATTACGTAGAGCTCTTCTCCTGCATCAGCTGAGGTTATTTGCAGCTTCATTGGAAACCTGTCACTGGATTCATATCTGTAGAACTATGCGTTTCCTCTCATGTATTTTGTGAACTGAAATTCCATTTATATCAATAATAAGTTTACTCCCTTCCAATGGAGCCAAAATTTAATATTTTCTGATATTGTATCCAATCTTCAATTGATTGACAGCAGTCCTTTACAAATTCCAGTCTCTCCAATGGAGGTTGTCATCTGTTCCATTTCTCAAAACAAATTGTGTATGTTTTCATATCTCCCGATAAATGTACTTTCTTTCAAACATTCTTCCGTTTTCATAACTATTTGATTTCGTTCTTATTTATATTCCATAGCCTCTTCTTTCCCATACAACTGTGGTTTTGCCTTAAGTCCTTTGAAGTCCAAAGAACTTTGTATACTTATGTATTTGTAAAAGAACTAAATGCACTCTTGTTTATTTGGATGCCATTTTGAGATGAGGGCTGGAGTGCTTTCTTGCATAGGATGTTTATTTGGACATAGACTAAGGAAGACTTATTCTACCATTATAATTGTTCTAAACTTGAAGGTAAGGAAATTGCATAAATAATCAAAATCTACCTATCAGAACAGAACTGAAGAGAAAAACTTTGATATCAAATGAGATATTAAATAAGCAAGCAATGATTTTTTTACTTTAGTGCTTTGTTATATTTTAGTTGTTTTCGTAGTAACAAGACTTTCCCATAAATTTACCATAAAATAGAAATTTCTCTATTTTAGTAACATGAATAGATACCTGTGCAACACCATTGTAATATTTTAGTTATCAAGAATACACAAGTGTGAAAAATAGCTACATGACTGGGGCTCAAACCCAGGTCTCCCACCTTCCAGGCAGGTATTCTAACCACTGAACTACCATGCTGTCTCTCTTCCACATGTTACTTGAGAATGCTTCATGAGCAAGGAGAGTAGCTTCCACATAGTGACACAAACTACCACCACATGGAAGTGGAAGACTCAAAGTGGGTTTGAGTCCAAGTCATGCTATTTTTCACATTGGCTTACCCTTGGGATTCAGCAGCACAGAAGCCATGCTTAGTCATATACCTTTCCTTCATCCTTATTTTAGTTCTTATTTCAGAGCGTCGAAGACTGAATTTAGAGTACCCTTTAAACTTCTTTAAATAATAATTGTTACTTAACAATGGACTCTTACAGAATCCCTTGCATGAGAATAATGACTTTCAATAGCAGATGTGTTTTTATCATATTTGCCAATTGGAAAAGATAAACTATTGCTCTTTTTTCCTGATTAAAACTGTTAATTATTAACAAATAGAATTTTTAAATTTAAACATTCTATCCTTTACCTTTGTATCTATGTCTTGAACACCAATTGAATCAGAGTTATTCTGTAAATTTTTTATAAGAGAAGAACATAAATTTGATTGCCAAATTAGAGGGTCATATTCAGGCAAAAAAGGCAAATTCTCAAGAGATGAAATTATTTTTGAGAAGTCTACTGGCACTCCACCAAATGTAGATCCTCTATCAGCTTTGATATTTCTTTTAGGCAATATCAGCTCTCTTGCAGCCACGGCTTTTAGGAGGAAGCTCATTTCTCCTAAAAAATTTAATTTACTAATTTTAAACTAAATATTTGATTTTACAGTGGTTAAATAATGAGTTGAGTTTGTTAATCTAAACATGATCGCATTTTGTAATAAGTTGTTTTTAGGTTACCTGGCACTAAAATAAAATAACCTGAAACATTTTCAGAATTAGAATTAGACTTAAGCTGAGCTAGGAGAAGTTCATCTTTGGTCTCGAGATCCTCACACAGTGCCATAAAACTCTGTTGAATACAAATGAAGGGGTTATATTACTCAGATTTGCTCAAGAAACTTTGAGTAATATATAAATAAAACAACCTGTTGATTACTCGTGCGTTTTGTCCACTCGATGCGCCAGCATTGAGTAGGAAAGAGGCGCAAAGGTTGACCAAACAGAAGAGATTCACACACTCCTCCAGAGGAAAGCCGAGCTACTACAAACAACTCATAGACTGCCAGGTTAGCTCCTGAAATTTATCAACCATATAATGAATCTCCTTGTTGATGACCCCAATAAATTGCCGAAATGTGTAGTTATTTTTGTAACCTTGTGATTTTCCTGATGTACTTCCACCTAAATGGAAGGCTGAAGAGTCCATTTGAATTGTGAATCGATGACCAAATGGTAAGGTATTTGGGTTAATTATGCATTCAGATATGTCACATTTTAAGATAAAATTTTGATTGTTAATATGATTGTTGGAGTTTTCATTAGGAAATATAATCCTTAAATGTTCTGTATCTGTGTTGTAGTCAAGTAGCCATTGCTGTAGAAAATAGAAAGGAAAATGTAATCAAATCAATGGATGCAGTTAAGACGTAATGATAATATTTTTATTGTAGCAAAGAAAGGATAAATTGCTAATGAAAAGTGATGGATACTGCTTCCTCAAAACTTAAATCTGATCTGTTGTTTTACAACCTCATCTCACTACCTTATCAGTGGAATGCTAAAACATTTAAGATTATAATTTTTTGCAAATGGCCATCTTAGTCATGCCATTTTCCAGAAAATATTATAATTAATGGAAATCATATGCATTAATAACAATTTTTTTAACTAGTTCATTCCAATTATCAGATTTGCAACTTGCTGATCTCTTTTTGATCAGTCAGACTTGAATTAGGTACAATCCTTATCCTGTAGATCTTATTTAATCATTAGTAAAGATTTCTGATTTTAGAAAAGTTAAAATTTATTTAACTCAAATTTGAATGAGTTTCTTTGTCATGTTTAAGAAAAGATTAATGGAAAAAATTGAGTATTTGTTGCAAAAATACGTCTTGTAATTCACCTTGAAGAAGTCCTCCATGTTATCTTCTGTTGCAAGAGTTTGAGCTACTTCCACAAAACCTAGAGTTCTGGATAAGTCAAACGCTTGGCAGTATTTAGTTTCAGGTATATTAGAAAGCGAGGGTTTCAATTCCACAACCTGCAGAAGTGGCCCATTTATAATAGTGTCATAGTTAAAGTACTTCTATTAACAGTGAAATAATTCATAAGCAGTTGTGTCATTCATAAGATACCATAATTTTCTTTAGCCTGGTAGTTGGAATATTTTGAATGGCTTGCTCTAAACAGTCTTGCATTGTCAAACCTGGTTTTGTAGTTAGAATGTTTATCTGTAGCTGGGATGAAAACTGCCAAATATTACTTCCAACCTGAAGAATTCCATTTATGTAGAATTAATTTATAAATTAAAAGCCAATATTCAATTATCTTTGGTGCATACAATCATTCAATATTAATATTCCTATCATTTTCATACTCCATAAACTGTGAGGGATCACCTGAAAGCACTGATGAAATCTTCAAGTAGTAATTATACATAAACTCAATCTTTATTAAGCTAAAACTTAATATATGGCATTTTTAACTTTAAAAATTTTAAACATTTATTAGTCTCTTATGGGACTTACCATAGTCTAGGGATGGGAAAAGATTGAACACAGTGTTTGGGGTAGTGCCCAAAGAACTATTGGAGAGTCGAACAAAGCAGAATAAGGATATAATAGGTGGATTTTAAATGAAAAAATAAAATGGAGGAAAGAAGAAAATTGTAAACACAGAGCACAGGTGTAGAATGTATAGGGCAATAAACAATGAACTGAGAAGGAATACAAATATGACTAAGGAACACTAGTGGATGGGCTCATGAAATGAAATAGAGAAGCTGGATGAAAGCAGGAGGGTTAACCTGCTGTATAGAAAGGTGAAACAACTAACTGAGAATAAAAGAAGTAATAGAACAACCATTGTATTAGAGATCATGGAAAACATATTATGGGATCCAGCCAGGGTCCAGGGAAGGTTGAAAGAATGTGTTGAGGATCTAGAAGGGAAAGACACGAAGCCACCAAACAATGTTAGAAAACAAGAAGTAGAAGAGGACAATGTTGGACTTCAAATATTAGACTATAAAATTGATAGGACTCTGCCTGATATGAAAGGGAATAAACTAATGGGTGTTGATGAAATTCCAGCTGAATTCATAAAAAACCAGGGTTTTTGCCTTAGTTACCCTAAAACCTACATTACTTGGTAAGAAATATTTCTATGATACATGGAAAATGGCCAGATGATTTTACTAAGACAACCCAGGTTATAGAACAGAAAAAGAGTAATCAGTACTAAGTGCCGGGAATATAATTCAGTTAGTTAAACATCTCATGCAGCAAAAGTTATCCTAAGGGTTCTGAATATAAGGATTGATAGAAAAACAAACAGAGATACTAGAGATGAGGGTCTTAATTGAAGTAATTAATCATTGATAGAGGAAATGGGTAAGTCAAATATTGAGATAAGAGGGAATGCTAAAGAAAGCAGTTGAGGGTAGAATGCAAGAGAAAATAAAGATGGGAAGACAAAGATAAAATGTGTTAAATGACGTAAAGGTTGGGGTAAGTTACCAGGAAGCAAAAGTGGTACTTAATAAGGAATAAAGACTCATGAACCTACCGAAAGGTAGAAGACTTATGATGATAATATGTAATAGTGTATATATACATACTTTCACTCATATGAAATTTCCCTATCATGCCAAATAACACTATCTTCCATGACAATTTAAGATAATATGAAATTTAAAAATCTAGCCAGAAAACAACTTAGCCATGATTTAAAACAAAAGTGCTCTTTGTGGAGAAAGAGAGCGAATTCCATGGCATACAAGACCCATAAGGCATTGCTAAGCTTGGTGGTTTTCCAAACAAAGATACAAATAATAAAAACTAACATAGTACATCAACTTTCAAACAAACTTTATCTGTATGCTGTAACAATAGCCAATCAGTCAAGTCCTGCATTTCCCCAACATCATGGCAACCAATTAGGAATGTCATTCTCCACACCTCCACTATGAGCATATTCACTTCCAGCTGCACTTAGGAAGGAGGAACATTTTTTTGCTTCTCACCATAAATTCTTTCTGCTGTTACTCTTCCTATTGTGTCACTTATTTTTGTCATTCAATACTACAAAAGGATTATGAAATATAATGACGAAAGGTCAATAGATGTATCAAACACCTAATGTTTGTCAAAATAAATCTACTTTATAAAGATTTAAGCTTTTCTTTTTTCCTTTGCTCTAGATTCCTTGTATTATTGAAAAGAGAGAAGGTATACATGAGTTCATATGCCAGAGTTGTTCAGTGGAGAACCCTAGGAAGTATTTTCTTAGAACATAGAACAAAACTTATTAGAGAATAATCAAGAAAAACTCATAGTATTCATAACAGGATGAAATATTTATCCATGACTATTGTGTGTAATTATGCATGGTAAACTTACATATTTAATTAAAATTATCTTAAATGTAATCGAAAACCTGCCTAGGGAAGTTAAGCCAGCTAAATTATATACCCATTGTTGTAAAAAAACAATGAGTATAAAATTACCAAAAAATATTAACCTTTCTATTGAACGCCTATTTACAAAGTGGGCTTGAGCTTACTTCTAAGGGGATGAATAATTATTTCTGAAGACAATAGTAAATTCCGGCTCCCGGACAGCTAAGTTGGCAACGCATTCGACTTCGGCGAAAGCGGTCCCGGATTCGATTCCCGGTTGGGGCCTACCATTGGTACTATGACCAAAGCAGTCGAAGAACTTTTAACAATACTACTACTACCAATAGTGAATTCCTTAAATAAATTAAGTAATTGGCTTTATCTACACTTACGGCTGTATCCGACTTGGACTTAAAATCACTTAAAGCCGTTAGTAAGGACTGAAACAGTAGATCATCAAATCTTTCCGTTTTATCACCAATTTGAATCTAGAATGTTAAGAGAAGAATTTAAGCAAACGTTCATTGGTTAAATGCAACTTAATTTGAGTTCACAAATGCTACCGAATCGTAAATGGAATTTACGGCTTCTTCAAACTTCCTGAAATTTCCTCTGACTATATCTACCGGAAAGATACACTTCGAACTGGTCCCAATAACAGAGAGACCAAATCCTGGAATTCTGTTACTTCCTCTGACAGAACAAGCAAGAGAAAGAACGGTATGCAGAGCCTAATAGAAAAAGAATGTTGAAATTGCAGTTCACATTAGACTGCTATCATCATACGGTTTACTTACAGTAATACAGCTTTCTAGTATCAGACTGTTCATAGAATATCCTATGTCAATAATTAAATATTGGACTGGTTGATGACTTAAGGCTGATCTAGTTGTCTGAACGAATCGATTCATATTTTAAGAATAAATGAGAAATTCGGCACTTCTAAATTTTGTTTCCTTTTAAATGCTTCCGTTTGATTGGATATTTTTTTTTCTCTGTGAAATTATAAACTTTCAGAGATCGAGATGCTCAAAGGTTGTGCTGAGGACGCAATATCATAATGCCGTTCAAGTGAAGTTTCAAATATCGCAGAAAGTGAGACCGCACGTAAAATATCATTTGTTAGGGTAAATCGATGGTAGCGACTCCAGGCGAGGAACATTGTACCAACCTCCTGGCTCTGACAGAATCATTAGAATAAGTGTTGCATACAATGAGAAATCTCAATAATCCTTTGCTATCCAACATCCATTACGTTTCTTGATGAAACGGATTATTCTTTAGGGATCGGCGTTTTTATCTGTTGCCGACATTTTATAATATAGCCCCAAGTATGAGAGCGCTGAACTGAAGAATTCCAGTCTTTTACTGTAGTGTCAATGTACAAGGTTCAACATGGCTGCTTACCTCGAAGCTGTTTATGTTTCTATTGTTTAATTCGACATTTACGATCTTCCAGATATGGAGCTAAGAGTTGGTAATAAATATAGGTTAGGGCGCAAAATAGGTAGTGGATCTTTCGGAGACATATACTTGGGTAATTATTTTAATGCAATATTTGAATTAGTTGTTCGTATTAATTGACTTAGTCGCTTTGCATCTTTCGTATTCATGACCTGAAATTCTATGATGTATGCTTAGCTTTTGTCACTGCTACTGTTATTAAGTCAGTACGCGAAACATAAGTTTAATTTTTATTTGCCATTGCTTTCTATTTGACGTAACTATTGTAGTATGAATAACCGATACGTAAGTCGACGTTAGTCATTGGAAAGTTAGAGGTTTATATCGAGTCAGGAACTTAGTGTGCTTTCATCGATTTTATTTAGTTGTCTTTTATTGTAATTTAATTTCTTGCTTTATTTATTTTACAAAAACATGTATGGGGAAAATTAAATGATATCCTTAAAATGAATCGATTAATTTTTACAAGCGTTCAACTAAATTTTCCATTTTTTACCTTACAGGCACGAATATAACTACTGGAGAAGAAGTTGCAATCAAGCTAGAATGTTTAAAAACTCGGCATCCTCAGCTTTATATGGAATCGAGGATTTACAAAATTTTACAAGGAGGAGGTATTTTTATTCCAGTGTCTTAATTTGTAGAAATATCTCATTGTTTTCGAACACCTTACATTGTTTTTGTTTTGCACAGTTGGAATTCCTATGATGAAGTGGTGCGGATCAGAAGGCGATTACAATGTTATGGTGATGGAACTTCTTGGACCTTCCCTTGAGGATTTATTCAATTTTTGCTCACGCAGATTTTCCTTGAAAACTGTTCTTCTTCTCGCGGATCAGCTTGTATGTTTTGTTTTAACCTGTTTTTTTACATCGATGTATTTTTTGAAGTGAATCATTCTGTACCATTAATTTTCTTATTTTAGATAAGTCGGATTGATTTCATGCACAGTAAGAACCTGATTCATAGGGACATTAAACCTGACAACTTTCTTATGGGCCTTGGAAAGAAAGGAAATCTAGTTTATTTAATAGATTTTGGTTTGGCCAAAAAATATAGAGACTTTAGGACTCATGTGCATATACCATATCGGGAGAACAAGAATCTGACTGGTACTGCTCGGTATGCCAGTGTCAATACGCATCTTGGAGTTGGTGAGTTGGGTTTATCATTAGTTTTTGTGGATTGTTATCATAGCTTATTTTGATTGAACGAATTTTCCCTCACCTCTTTATTGAAATGTTGAACATACTTTACAGCAACGATGAAAATAATTTGTACTCTTTAAAGGATTTCTCTTTCTCGTCCCTATCATGATTTCTTATGTTCTATTTAATGTCTATAATTTCAGAGCAAAGCCGAAGAGATGATTTAGAATCTTTAGCGTATGTATTAATGTACTTCAACAAAGGGACCCTACCTTGGCAAGGTCTCCGAGCTGCCACTAAGAGGCAAAAGTATGAAAGAATAAGTGAAAAGAAAATGACCACTCCTATTACAGAGCTATGCAAAGGATACCCTAGTGAGTTTAAAATTATATTATTTAGTTTCAATTAAGTTAGTTTTTAGTAATAGTGGTATAGTTGGCTGAAATGTTCCACATGAAGAAATCTGTTCTATAAATTCGTCCTTATAGGATTAAAATGGATAAATTTACAATAATCATTTAAGGTCACTTTTAGATGAGTTTCATTATGTGTATGTTCTTCTCTGGTTTTTAATTTCATATAATTATTAGAATATTTCGCCTCTGGTAAATGTTTCCTCATTTCATCCCAATAAATATTCATCCATAGAGAAGTAAATTACATGAAATGAAATTGCTTATGAGACGTTAAACACTTCTATTATATTTAAATTTTCGTTTGCATGCTTTACTTGTGATATCATATTTTATGCTGGTTTGTAACACAATCGGAATATGGCATGTTTTGGGTTAAATGTTCTTCCAAAACAATTGTAATTAATTACAGTCAGTTCATGTTATTGCATGTGATGGACTATTGTATTATTTCATTGTGGTTCAAAATTACCAGGGCTTGTAGTAGCTGAGATTGGTTGGTTGTATTACTATGACTTACCAGTTTGTTTTTCCAACCTAATGTTTTGAGTCTGTTAGCAGCGTGACGAGACTTTCATCTAGAATTCTTGGATTTCTTTCATGTAATACTTTATCATTTCTGTCTTGAGGCAGACTTAGCTTTACTGATGTTGTCAAGTGACTCTTAATTTCTGGAAGTATTTTTTGCTAGGGGAACTTTAATAAAAGTAAACATGGTCTCACATCTTTTAACTGCTTACCTGTCCTTACCTCACGCATATTCTTATGGATAATGATTTAATTATCACAAATATCTTTTAAGTAGAATTTATTGTTATTTTTCTACAATGCAAGATTATCTTTTACTCCTGTAAAATATAAGGTAAGGTTAAATTGCCCTTGAGAATTTTTCTATTTAACTAGCAATGTTTTTGCAATCTCCCTCTTGTAATAGTGCAAGATTTTAAAGAGCTATTATTGCTTTATCATGCAGTTAGACATTGATGTAGCCAAATCATAACATTTTGTAATTGAGCTATATTGTGATGGATATTGCAGACGTAGAAAATTCTTGTTTATGAAAGTTTAGGTTTTTAGGATGTAGTTTTAGTCTTGCTTTGAAATGAGGAAAACTGGCTGCAACATCAACTGTGCTTAGTCTATTTATTACTTAATGACAAAATCATTGAAACTTTAAAATCATACTGTACTGGTGAAATTAGAAGATTAAGGTGGAGAAGAAATTGTTGATTAGAAATTGTAGCAATACTTTTAGCTTAGAAAGCTCATAAATAACTTTTGTTAGTTCATATGGGCTCTGACTGTGTAACATTAGTGCCTGTGGTTGAATATTCTCTCCCAGAATCTCATCTTAGTGCCATTTGACGAAAAGAACAATGCATACAATGTGTAGAATAAGACATTGGGAGGATGAAGAAAAACAATTTCAGTTTAATCATTAGCACAATTGGTGCGCAGACTTGGTGAGCAAACAGTTCTACCAATCAATGAATTTAATGAAAAACATTTTGGCCAAAGATTTAATCATTTTATCTGTCATGGTCTGTGAACACTGTATTTCTCTAAATTTTAAGTTTAAGAGTTTTGGGAAAGTTTTTTTGTTGGCTTTTTTCACTTCATCGAAACACATGTGGTTTGATTGGATATACAGGTTGGAATTGGTGGTAAAGAATCTGAATCATTGAGTTACTTCTTTTCTTGAAATATTTTACTATTAAAAACCATAACTTGCTCACTTTAAGGATCTTAGTATCAAGATATACTTTCTGATATTCTAGATCTTCAATCACTCTTTAACCTCTTTTTATGGATGAATGTATACTTATATATAGTAAGTCTTTGGAATGTGTCTCGAGTGCCAATTGTGAAAATTGATTGGTTAATGTCTGAGGGCCCAGAGAAAACCCTTAGAAGATTAAAAGCATGACTTTGTTGATTTCAGAAACTATTTTTTGCTAGAATTTATCTTCAAAACTTTCTCTATGTAATATAATTCGTGTTCTGAAGAATGATCAATGTTTTTGATTTATGATGAATTTGTTTGCAATTATTTTGGGATTTAAAGAAGTTAAATTGTTCCTTTTTTGATGAAAGGTTACTTTATTAAATTTTACTTGTGGTTCAGAGTTTCAAATTAATTTCATTGTGAGTCTCTCTTTTATATCCGATAAAACTCTCTATAAATGATATAAAGATATTAATTTTTGGAATTAATTCAGTAATATTTTACACCAAGAATAAAATTTCATTTATTAAGCTCTTAATTCACTGACTTCAAAATTGTGAAGTCTTAATACATTTAGATTTTATATATTTGAATTATTGTCATTTTGTGACAAATTTATTTTAAAAAGTAGCAAAATATTATTAAGAGAGATTCTAGAGGACATCAGTTGCAAGTATTTTTTCGATCAATAACAAATCACTATGGATCAATATAATATTGAGATATGAACCATGCAAGGTGAATGGTTATATTTTGTGAACCAATTGAAGGAAAGAGAGTCTTTTATTTCATAATGTAATGCTGTTGCAAAATCTTGTAGCACTTGCTCAGTGGAAGGTTTTTGAAGAGTAGAGTTAATAAAAGTACCCTGGTGTAGACCTCTAATGTAAGAATATTGTCTTATCTTAGTATTTCATTAGTCTTCATTGTCCAAAAATTTCACCTTTTTACTGTGCAATTGAACAGAATCACTCACAAGATCTCTGTAGTATCTTGAGAAATAGGTAATAATTTTTCTTGTTATTACTTTTGTATTATCTCTTTTAAGTGCTCAGAAATTGATTGCTTTATTAGCACTGTCAGTAGCAGCTTTCTCTTGTTTAGTACCATGTATCTGGGCTCCGTAGGCTGGATGGCTACTCAATTTAACTAAATTCTACTCAACTGATTCTTCAGAACAGCTATGTTTCGTGAGAATTTAAAGGCAATCAGTCACAGTTTTCGCAATTAACTTGCTTATTTGGAATGGTGTAGTTGAATAATACAGTCCATGTTGTGTAGTAGCTATAAATATGTTAAGAAGTAATTAATGAAAGTATAAAATCATCCTCACCCAAACTATCTCCTTCTTTGGCAAATATGGTGCATTTCTCTGTACCTGTTTTGATTTTCTTCCAAAGGAAGAAAATTTTAATGGAACTAAGCCATGCTACTGTGTGGGCTGAGCCCTAAATTTTTACTTCTAATTTCCACATTTTGTTTGGTTATTGTATATAGTCATAGTGGTTATCAAACTCTGTAAATAACATTTATTTAAATCGATCAACTAGTTGTAATTGATAATTGTTTAAATCGATCTTTTAAATTTACTTTAGTTTCAAGTATGTCAGCCATTATGACCTTTGAAACGCATGTAAGCTATTTAATGTTCATATTTTATTTTCCTGACTTTACTTCCCTCATTTATAAGTTGATTTTACTTTTTTCTTTTTCCAAAAACTTAATTACGATTTGATTTATAAACTAGTGTGGTGTATGGTGTCACATTTTAAAATGTATGTTATTGGAAAAAAAAGGTTCGACTTCTGGTGAAAATTCCTTGTGTCCAAGCTGACTCAAATCTAACTATAATGAATGTATAATGGTTGTGTCTGATCAAATGTTGATTTTTGATGCTTTTCTGAGATTACTATTGATGCACAGGTGGCACATAAAGAAATTATTATAGAGTTTCCTGTGATTGAGGAATATCAATGTAGTTTTAATTAGTAAAGTTTGTTAATTTTGTGATTTGTTGTTCATTTTATACATGGCCATGAAAATTGTGCATCTTTTGATTCTAATTACCATATTTTGCAAAACTATTTTCGTTTTCATACTTTTCCATAATTTTTTAACACCATTTCATAGTGCAAGTTTTCTTTTCAACTCTTACATTCTAATATTTTCTATGCACTGTTTTCTATTGCTTAATACAGTATATTTAAATTATTTTTATCACAATGTTTCAAATATAAAATAGATTTTTATAATATGTATGCTGAATAAAAATTAATAATAGTTAATACTTAGTAGTAATTATTGTTTTCCTTGTGCCATAAAATGAGTGTTTTGATTTTTATGATATCTTTCTAGTGGTGAAATCTCCTTTGGTGGCTTATTACTACTTTTTTTCTTCTTCAGATGAGTTTGGTTTGTTTTTGGAGCATTGCCGAGCCCTTAGATTTGATGAAAGACCTAATTATAACTTCCTTCGTCAGATGTTCCGCACTCTCTTCCAGCAGCAAGGATTCACCTATGATTATGTATTTGACTGGAATATGCTCAAGTTTGTAAGTGTGCTTTGATGAATCAATTTTTATCTAATTTTTCTTTTTTCCTGAACAGAGGAAAATAATGTAAAATCAACTGACATGAACTATAAGGTCAAATTATAGAATATTACACTACTTAAAACTCTTAAGTCATTATCTTAGATTGACTTTATTCAAAATCTTTCTCTCATTGCATATGAATTTTTGACTAGCATAGATGAAAATTGCTGTTTTTTAACCCCCATGTGTACCGAAAAAAGTGTTGTTTTGGTGACTCAGTCAGTTGCTCCCTTTTTAAAGAGTTTTCTATTTTTAATGTTGTATTCTCTTTTGCTCCAAGTCCCTCTGTAATCATGGGATGTTTGGATTTCAAAGATTGTGTATTTATAATGTGCAATATAATCTCAGTTAACTGAATTGCATAAAAAAATTTGGAATGGAATGAGCTATTTCTGTTGCTTTAACCATTCCAATATAATTTTGTATCATTAGGTGCTACCAAAAAGTTACTGAAATGTAGAAGTAAAAAGTTGTAGAATACCTGAATATTATTAACCAATATAACCTTCTAAGTAGTCGTAGAAGAAATTGCACACTCCAATCCCAGTGCTTCTGCCTTAAATGGAATGCAGTCTCATTTTGTCAGTATGTTCAGCACTGCCTATGATTCAGCTTCAAATTCCTCTTATAATAATCCTACGATGTTGCAGATGTCTCGTATGGTATGCCTGTTGTCATTCACATCTACATTCTAAACAGAGGCAACATGTTTTGGTGTAATGCCGATGGATGGTCTCTCAGAACATTTATTGCCATCGGCAGGGGTTTGATTTTGAAACTTTTAAACCAGTCGTCAGTTTGGGTTTGGCCTTTAGATTTGTTCCAAAATGCTTCCTTAAAACTTTTGCATGCTACTGCTCCATTCATACTGGGTTTTATACATATAGATACAGATATGCTGTTCCTTCAAAATGGCCATTAAGAAATTATGAACTTAAGTGGAAACATCTATGAAAAACTGTGCACCAACAACAAACGTGTCCATTGACAGTAAAGCTGCTTGATGATCTGACTCACCAAGAATTTGCAATACTCCACCTAGTGACCTTTGGGTCCTTTTATGTGTTTGACTCGAATTTCAGAAACTAGTAACGAATGTAGTACCTCATACTTGTCCCAGCAATGTGGATATGATTCATTGTCTCCATTATCTTTATAATTTATCAGAAATATTTCATACCTGAATTATTTTTAAGCAGAGCTACAAGGGTAGCCCCAGAAGTACCAGACCTAACAGAAAAACTCAAAAAATTTGGTAAAAAATTCTTTATTTCTCAACAGTCTCCTTTTAGCTCAATACACTTTTCCCAATGATGTTCAATAGCTTCTATACCCTGTTTACAGTGAGAATCATTGAATTCCTCAAAGTAGACATTAAACGCAGAATCTACCTCTTCATTGTTTACATCTTTTACCACCAAGCTATTTTTCAAGTTTTTATGGAGAAAATAATCTGAGGGAGCTAAATCTGGTGAATAGGATGCGCGAAGAAGCAATTCGAACTTCAATTAGTTAATTTTGCCCATTGTGATAATGGATGTGTGAACTGGTGCATTGTCTTGATGTAACAACACTTTCTTTTTCGTCAACTGTATGAAAATTATCCCACATGCATCCCAAAAAACTGACTACATTACCTTGCCAGCAGATTGAACTGCCTTGGCCTTCTTTGGCGCCGATTGTCCCCTTGATTGTTTTGACTCTTCCTTCATCTCAGATGGGAAGTGATGGACCCATGTTTCATCCAAGATTATGAATCTATGCAAAAATGTGGCTTTATTACTGTGAAACATTGCCAAGCACTTGATTGAAACATCCTCAAGGATGCTGTTTTTGTTCCATTTTGAGCAATCATAGCACCCATCTCTCATGTCCAAATTTTCAGTCAATATGTGATATACTTCTTGAAATTTCTACCATGTATCGCACACTTTCAGGCAACGTTCACCCAAACATTTTGTGAATTTTCTTCACAATTTCTGGTATGGTCTCCTCATTTGATTGGGCACTGCGATGTTTATCTTCTTAGCTCCCATGGCCTCATTTAAACTCTGCCACCCAATATTTTATTGTTGTAAACAAATGAGCAGGCTCCACCTGAGTAGAATCTAGCTCGGCATTGATATTGGTTGGACTAAGACCCTTCAAATGAAAGTATTCTATCACATAACGATGACCAATTTTTTCCATGTTTACAAATTCACTGAGGGCATTCTTTATTGATGGCTTTCAAACACGTACTGAACAATGCAGCTTCTTGAAACTTCAAAATTAAGCTTTTTAAGGTTGGTACTGTTGACCATAGTAATTTTTGCCAAACAACAACCGCCATATATATGTCAGTTTGGGTACGCCTGGGACTACCCTCTTGTCTCTTGCTATATTTCAAATGTGGGCTGAAATAACATTACTGTTATCACCTAGAAAGTTTTATGAGTTCTAATATGAGAATATAAGTAGTATCTGTTGATTTTTATTCTTTACATGTGAAGTTGTTTAATCTCTTATCAGTGTCCCAATTGTTCTTTAATATAAAAAAAAAGTTCTTGAGCACACATTCAAGGTTCTATTAAAGTAGTGGCTGTTGGAAAGATAACAAGGCAGCACTTAAAGCAATTGAAACAGATACTGTTTGAACTAGAACTTTTAAAACACTCCATATGCTGTATGTCAGCAGATGGAACTTGTGTTTGAAGACAAATGGGAATTTCCAGATAACTAATTTCTTGGATTACCTAAGGGTAATTCCTAGAAATCTGTTATGGTTTGGTTATTGGTTGAAATTTAACCTGCTGTGACACTTGCTCAAGTTTGCATTGCAAAAACTCGTGTGGGGCGTTTTTGACACCCCAGTGGATTTGTGTGTTAATAATTTTTTTCTTGTAAATATTTACGATTATTGCTATTAATCATTATTTATAGACCTTTCTTTATATAATATGTAAATTGAATCCAGATAATATAAATGTTTATTTAATTTTTACTGAATTAAAATATGCAAAATGAAGAAAAAATGAAACTTTGACTGTGAAAATTAACANAATCTAACTATAATGAATGTATAATGGTTGTGTCTGATCAAATGTTGATTTTTGATGCTTTTCTGAGATTACTATTGATGCACAGGTGGCACATAAAGAAATTATTATAGAGTGTCCTGTGATTGAGGAATATCAATGTAGTTTTAATTAGTAAAGTTTGTTAATTTTGTGATTTGTTGTTCATTTTATACATGGCCATGAAAATTGTGCATCTTTTGATTCTAATTACCATATTTTGCAAAACTATTTTCGTTTTCATACTTTTCCATAATTTTTTAACACCATTTCATAGTGCAAGTTTTCTTTTCAACTCTTACCTTCTAATATTTTCTATGCACTGTTTTCTATTGCTTAATACAGTATATTTAAATTATTTTTGTCACAATGTTTCAAATATAAAATAGATTTTTATAATATGTATGCTGAATAAAAATTAATAATAGTTAATACTTAGTAGTAATTATTGTTTTCCTTGTGCCATAAAATGAGTGTTTTGATTTTTATGATATCTTTCTAGTGGTGAAATCTCCTTTGGTGGCTTATTACTACTTTTTTTCTTCTTCAGATGAGTTTGGTTTGTTTTTGGAGCATTGCCGAGCCCTTAGATTTGATGAAAGACCTAATTATAACTTCCTTCGTCAGATGTTCCGCACTCTCTTCCAGCAGCAAGGATTCACCTATGATTATGTATTTGACTGGAATATGCTCAAGTTTGTAAGTGTGCTTTGATGAATCAATTTTTATCTAATTTTTCTTTTTTCCTGAACAGAGGAAAATAATGTAAAATCAACTGACATGAACTATAAGGTCAAATTATAGAATATTACACTACTTAAAACTCTTAAGTCATTATCTTAGATTGACTTTATTCAAAATCTTTCTCTCATTGCATATGAATTTTTGACTAGCATAGATGAAAATTGCTGTTTTTTAACCCCCATGTGTACCGAAAAAAGTGTTGTTTTGGTGACTCAGTCAGTTGCTCCCTTTTTAAAGAGTTTTCTATTTTTAATGTTGTATTCTCTTTTGCTCCAAGTCCCTCTGTAATCATGGGATGTTTGGATTTCAAAGATTGTGTATTTATAATGTGCAATATAATCTCAGTTAACTGAATTGCATAAAAAAATTTGGAATGGAATGAGCTATTTCTGTTGCTTTAACCATTCCAATATAATTTTGTATCATTAGGTGCTACCAAAAAGTTACTGAAATGTAGAAGTAAAAAGTTGTAGAATACCTGAATATTATTAACCAATATAACCTTCTAAGTAGTCGTAGAAGAAATTGCACACTCCAATCCCAGTGCTTCTGCCTTAAATGGAATGCAGTCTCATTTTGTCAGTATGTTCAGCACTGCCTATGATTCAGCTTCAAATTCCTCTTATAATAATCCTACGATGTTGCAGATGTCTCGTATGGTATGCCTGTTGTCATTCACATCTACATTCTAAACAGAGGCAACATGTTTTGGTGTAATGCCGATGGATGGTCTCTCAGAACATTTATTGCCATCGGCAGGGGTTTGATTTTGAAACTTTTAAACCAGTCGTCAGTTTGGGTTTGGCCTTTAGATTTGTTCCAAAATGCTTCCTTAAAACTTTTGCATGCTACTGCTCCATTCATACTGGGTTTTATACATATAGATACAGATATGCTGTTCCTTCAAAATGGCCATTAAGAAATTATGAACTTAAGTGGAAACATCTATGAAAAACTGTGCACCAACAACAAACGTGTCCATTGACAGTAAAGCTGCTTGATGATCTGACTCACCAAGAATTTGCAATACTCCACCTAGTGACCTTTGGGTCCTTTTATGTGTTTGACTCGAATTTCAGAAACTAGAAACGAATGTAGTACCTCATACTTGTCCCAGCAATGTGGATATGATTCATTGTCTCCATTATCTTTATAATTTATCAGAAATATTTCATACCTGAATTATTTTTAAGCAGAGCTACAAGGGTAGCCCCAGAAGTACCAGACCTAACAGAAATACTCAAAAAATTTGGTAAAAAATTCTTTATTTCTCAACAGTCTCCTTTTAGCTCAATACACTTTTCCCAGTGATGTTCAATAGCTTCTATACCCTGTTTACAGTGAGAATCATTGAATTCCTCAAAGTAGACATTAAACGCAGAATCTACCTCTTCATTGTTTACATCTTTTACCACCAAGCTATTTTTCAAGTTTTTATGGAGAAAATAATCTGAGGGAGCTAAATCTGGTGAATAGGATGCGCGAAGAAGCAATTCGAACTTCAATTAGTTAATTTTGCCCATTGTGATAACGGATGTGTGAACTGGTGCATTGTCTTGATGTAACAACACTTTCTTTTTCGTCAACTGTATGAAAATTATCCCACATGCATCCCAAAAAACTGACTACATTACCTTGCCAGCAGATTGAACTGCCTTGGCCTTCTTTGGCGCCGATTGTCCCCTTGATTGTTTTGACTCTTCCTTCATCTCAGATGGGAAGTGATGGACCCATGTTTCATCCAAGATTATGAATCTATGCAAAAATGTGGCTTTATTACTGTGAAACATTGCCAAGCACTTGATTGAAACATCCTCAAGGATGCTGTTTTTGTTCCATTTTGAGCAATCATAGCACCCATCTCTCATGTCCAAATTTTCAGTCAATATGTGATATACTTCTTGAAATTTCTACCATGTATCGCACACTTTCAGGCAACGTTCACCCAAACATTTTGTGAATTTTCTTCACAATTTCTGGTATGGTCTCCTCATTTGATTGGGCACTGCGATGTTTATCTTCTTAGCTCCCATGGCCTCATTTAAACTCTGCCACCCAATATTTTATTGTTGTAAACAAATGAGCAGGCTCCACCTGAGTAGAATCTAGCTCGGCATTGATATTGGTTGGACTAAGACCCTTCAAATGAAAGTATTCTATCACATAACGATGACCAATTTTTTCCATGTTTACAAATTCACTGAGGGCATTCTTTATTGATGGCTTTCAAACACGTACTGAACAATGCAGCTTCTTGAAACTTCAAAATTAAGCTTTTTAAGGTTGGTACTGTTGACCATAGTAATTTTTGCCAAACAACAACCGCCATATATATGTCAGTTTGGGTACGCCTGGGACTACCCTCTTGTCTCTTGCTATATTTCAAATGTGGGCTGAAATAACATTACTGTTATCACCTAGAAAGTTTTATGAGTTCTAATATGAGAATATAAGTAGTATCTGTTGATTTTTATTCTTTACATGTGAACCATAATTTTTTAACACCATTTCATAGTGCAAGTTTTCTTTTCAACTCTTACCTTCTAATATTTTCTATGCACTGTTTTCTATTGCTTAATACAGTATATTTAAATTATTTTTGTCACAATGTTTCAAATATAAAATAGATTTTTATAATATGTATGCTGAATAAAAATTAATAATAGTTAATACTTAGTAGTAATTATTGTTTTCTCTATTTAACTAGCAATGTTTTTGCAATCTCCCTCTTGTAATAGTGCAAGATTTTAAAGAGTGTGAAATTATAAACTTTCAGAGATCGAGATGCTCAAAGGTTGTGCTGAGGACGCAATATCATAATGCCGTTCAAGTGAAGTTTCAAATATCGCAGAAAGTGAGACCGCACGTAAAATATCATTTGTTAGGGTAAATCGATGGTAGNCTTTTCCCAGTGATGTTCAATAGCTTCTATACCCTGTTTACAGTGAGAATCATTGAATTCCTCAAAGTAGACATTAAACGCAGAATCTACCTCTTCATTGTTTACATCTTTTACCACCAAGCTATTTTTCAAGTTTTTATGGAGAAAATAATCTGAGGGAGCTAAATCTGGTGAATAGGATGCGCGAAGAAGCAATTCGAACTTCAATTAGTTAATTTTGCCCATTGTGATAACGGATGTGTGAACTGGTGCATTGTCTTGATGTAACAACACTTTCTTTTTCGTCAACTGTATGAAAATTATCCCACATGCATCCCAAAAAACTGACTACATTACCTTGCCAGCAGATTGAACTGCCTTGGCCTTCTTTGGCGCCGATTGTCCCCTTGATTGTTTTGACTCTTCCTTCATCTCAGATGGGAAGTGATGGACCCATGTTTCATCCAAGATTATGAATCTATGCAAAAATGTGGCTTTATTACTGTGAAACATTGCCAAGCACTTGATTGAAACATCCTCAAGGATGCTGTTTTTGTTCCATTTTGAGCAATCATAGCACCCATCTCTCATGTCCAAATTTTCAGTCAATATGTGATATACTTCTTGAAATTTCTACCATGTATCGCACACTTTCAGGCAACGTTCACCCAAACATTTTGTGAATTTTCTTCACAATTTCTGGTATGGTCTCCTCATTTGATTGGGCACTGCGATGTTTATCTTCTTAGCTCCCATGGCCTCATTTAAACTCTGCCACCCAATATTTTATTGTTGTAAACAAATGAGCAGGCTCCACCTGAGTAGAATCTAGCTCGGCATTGATATTGGTTGGACTAAGACCCTTCAAATGAAAGTATTCTATCACATAACGATGACCAATTTTTTCCATGTTTACAAATTCACTGAGGGCATTCTTTATTGATGGCTTTCAAACACGTACTGAACAATGCAGCTTCTTGAAACTTCAAAATTAAGCTTTTTAAGGTTGGTACTGTTGACCATAGTAATTTTTGCCAAACAACAACCGCCATATATATGTCAGTTTGGGTACGCCTGGGACTACCCTCTTGTCTCTTGCTATATTTCAAATGTGGGCTGAAATAACATTACTGTTATCACCTAGAAAGTTTTATAAGTGCTAATATGAGAATATAAGTAGTATCTGTTGATTTTTATTCTTTACATGTGAAGTTGTTTAATCTCTTATCAGTGTCCCAATTGTTCTTTAATATAAAAAAAAAGTTCTTGAGCACACATTCAAGGTTCTATTAAAGTAGTGGCTGTTGGAAAGATAACAAGGCAGCACTTAAAGCAATTGAAACAGAAACTGTTTGAACTAGAACTTTTAAAACACTCCATATGCTGTATGTCAGCAGATGGAACTTGTGTTTGAAGACAAATGGGAATTTCCAGATAACTAATTTCTTGGATTACCTAAGGGTAATTCCTAGAAATCTGTTATGGTTTGGTTATTGGTTGAAATTTAACCTGCTGTGACACTTGCTCAAGTTTGTATTGCAAAAACTCGTGTGGGGCGTTTTTGACACCCCAGTGGATTTGTGTGTTAATAATTTTTTTCTTGTAAATATTTACGATTATTGCTATTAATCATTATTTATAGACCTTTCTTTATATAATATGTAAATTGAATCCAGATAATATAAATGTTTATTTAATTTTTACTGAATTAAAATATGCAAAATGAAGAAAAAATGAAACTTTGACTGTGAAAATTAACATTTTATTTGTGTATTTGAAGTACATATGGTAATGGAAATGCCTATAATCATTATACAGATATACTTAATCTCTTTAGTGTGATTTAATGCTAACTTAAAGCAGTTTACTGTTGGTTTTGCGCAGTTCATTCTGAATGAATCTAAAATGGAAAGGAAAATGTTTTAGGTGGGTCTGAAAGAATTAATAATGGAAAACCTTTTGGCTTATTTTGTGATATTTTCAGAACATTCTTTGCAGATTTGATGAAGTGCTTCACACATAAGAGTTTTTCACATATTTCATGATACCAGGTTGCTCAATAAGTTTTCTTGTTCGATAAGAGGGACACGATATAATGGTTTGAAATACATTTTATTATTCAATATAATCTCCCTGAAATTCAATACACTTGTTCCAGTGATCTTCTACGAGGGTAAGGTGAAAATTTCTTGGCCTGACACAGAGATGGCATTCCAATCAGCGAAAATTTATGATCCCTGCCTGGGTGCACGTGTCATTAGTTCGTGAGACAAGTTTCGACTTGTTCTCTCCAGTAGTTTGTTTACACGTTCGTTGCAGTAGATGTCTTTCGTTTGTGTGAAAATATCCATCTACGGCCCTTTCAACTTCTTCATTAGAAGCAAAGCGTTTCCCAGAAAAACATTTCTTCAAGTTTGGGAACAGATGGAAGAGGGTGCTAAATCAGGAGAATAGGGGGGAATGGCAGAGCAAATCATACCCCAAATCCCGTAGTTTTCCCATCGCCAATGCACCTTTGTGAACAGGTGCGTTGTCCTGGTGAAAGATGATTTTTTTCTTCTTCAAGCCAGGCCTCTTCTCGCGAATTTTGGCATCCAGCTGGTCAAGAAGGTTGGAGTAATATTCACCTGTAATTATTCTGACTTTTTAACGGTTATCAATTAACAGGATACCTTTTGCATCCCAAAATACACTGGCCATGATCGCATCTGCATTTCGGCAGATGTGATCGACTTCACTTCCTTTGGCGCTGAACCACCAGCTTCCACCCACTGCTTTGATTGCTGTTTCGTTTCTGGCGTGTAGTAGCGGACCCATGTCTCCATGGTGACAAATCGCCCCACAAAATCAGTTGGTGCCCTCTTGAATCGGTCCAAACATTGCTGCAAAAATTGCTTGCGCATTTGCTTTTGATCGGCATTCAGCAAATGCGGCACCTAACTTGCGCAGAGCTTTCACATCCCCAATTCTTTGTTCAAGATGTTTCGCTCCCTTTCTTCTGATATCCCCATGGTCTCAGCTCATTCACTCACCTTCACTTGCCTATCGTCCAACATAATATTGTGCACCTTTTTGATGGTTTCCTGTGTGGTTGCGGTTTTTGGCTGTCCTTCACGTGGGTCATCTTCAAGGGATGTGCGACCACGTTTAAATTCAGCTGCCCACTTTTTAACAGTTGACATTGAAGGAGCAGAGTCCCCATACACTTTTGTCAACTTCGGATGAATTTCCTTAGGGGTTAATCCGTGCAAAACAAAGAATTTTATGACCACACGATATTTAAGTTTATCCATTTTAACGAAAAACGTGAAAGACGTCTACTGCAACAATACGTGTAAACAAACTTCTTGAGAGAACAAGTTGAAACTCTTCTTATGAACTGTGACATGTGCGCCCAGGCAGGGATCATAAATTTTTGCTGATTGGAACACCATCTCTGTGTCAGTCCAAGAAATTTCCACCTTACCCTCATAATTTATGGATTCCATCCCTGAAGTGAGAATCTGGAAGACTGTTGAAATACACTTCCACTGCTTCTATTACCTCTTCATTCGATGAAAATCATTTTCCACGCATGAATTTTTTGAGATGTGAGAATAGCCAGAAGTCAGAGGGAGCTAAATCTGGCAAATAGGGTGGATGTTTCAACAATTTGTCCTTTAATATGCTGATTTTCATGATGGTTTTTTGAGAGGGTGTGTTCTCTTGATGAAAAATGATTTTTTCTTGTGTAAACCAGTTCTTTTCTCACGAATTTTTATATCCAGCTGGTCCAAAAGGTCACAATAATAATCTGAATTTATTGTTTTACCTGTTTGGAGGTAATCCACGAACAAAATTTATTTTGCATCCCAAAAAACTGATGCTAACACCTTTTTGGCCGATTTCTGGACCTTAACTCGCTCCGGAGCCGAAGTACCAGGTTCACACCTCTCTTTAGCCTCTTGTTTTGATTCAGGATCATGGTGGTAGACCCAAGTTTCATCCATAGTGATGAAACAATGTACAAAGTCCTTTTTTTTTCCTTACTAAAATGCTCCTAATGTTGCTGAGAAAGTCTCATTCGAATTTAATTTTGGTCCATTGTTAGCGAATTTGGCACCCATTGTGCACAGAACTTTCTCAAACCCAAAACATCAGCCAAAATATTGCTCACGCTGCCTAAAGAAATGCCTAGGGCTTCTACTAAATCTGTTTTGGTTAATCGACGATTTTCCAAAATCATATCCTGTATTTTTGCTACGATTTCTGGTGTTGATGCACTTTTTGGCTATCCTTCAAGTGAATTGTTTTCAAGACTTGTATGACCATGTTTAAACTCAGCAACCCATCTTTCTATTGTTCTAATTGAAGGTGAAGAGTCCTTATACACTTTTAACAATCATTCATGAATTTGTTTTGGTGCTGCACCTTCCAAAAAATTAGAATTTTAACACTGCACGATATTCAATTTTTTCCATTCTAAATAAATACTGTGACACGTCAACTTTAAACAGTTGTAAATATACGAATGAGTTGACAGATCTACATGAAACTACTTTTCATGAAAAAGTAGCACCATCTTTAGACGAATATATAACGAACCTAACAGCCCCATCTCTTATCGAACGACAAAATTATAATAATTGAAAAACCTAGTATATCTTAACGCCCATCACAAATTACATAACTTCCAGTTTCGGTTTCATATGAATGGCTTTGTCAACCCTTTTGCAACTGCTTGGAAAAACACCCTACTACTTGAATATCTTTTCTCAGTATATATTCTCCTATAAACAATTAAGGCATTTACCCCCAATGCGTTAAACAAGTAATATTAAATTACAACTAGACAATTTCTCTTATTTTTTGCTACCCTATAATTTCTTCACATTTAATTGACAGTACCAATGCTGCCTTTTGTCAAATTATAATTTGTAATAATTTCTGGTTTTTGCTTATTTGCTTGTGGATAAATAATTTTTGGGACGTAAGACACAAGATTCATGTATTCCTGATTAAAAAGAAGCTGCTGTACTCCTCTCTATTTTTCATGTAACAATTTAAGGGAGAGAAAATCCTTATTCTTACAAATGGTTCCAACGAGTGTCAATCCTTCCTAAGTCTTCTAAGAGTGGCACTCTTACAAACAAATCATCAGCTGTGCCATTCCTTCCTATCCCCACAATCACAAACAGACAGTTTTTCAAGATCCTCTTTCAAGTTCTGTGTATGATAGACTCCAGCATCCTCAAGAGTGAAACTGGTAATCCCATACTTGGCCGGTTTGTCCTGTAAATATTGGTTGAAGGAATATCTGCCTGGAAATGTGATAAATTTTTCTTATACTGTGATGAACTCTTGAATACTATAAAGCTATTATAATTTCTTGACAAGAATTTTGAATACTTCTCATATTGGCACCAACTTGTCATTTTCCTCCTTATTTCTCTGCCCTTATATCACCAAATCAGAGACCCTGAAGATAAATTTGAATCTCTGATAGTTCATGGATGACCAAAATATCTCTCCGACAAGACAATCTTTATCCCCACAGATCTGGCGACCGGATCTACTCAAATATAACAGTAGCCAAAGAAGGTATATCATTCCTATTCATCCTAGGCTTTGCATCTCTCGATTGAAAATGTTTTTGTGTATTTTCACCAATGTTGATACTTGTAATACTTACAATGAGCCTTAAAATATTTTATTTTAACATGATATTGAAAAAATGATGGAAGTCTTATGATTTTTATTTCCTTAGAAGCCAGTGGCTAGGGACATGAATTTGTGGGTGAGTCTCCAAACGTTGAGGATCAATAGTACTCAACTTAGTCCTGTTCTCTTTACCCATCAAAGAAGTATCTTTTGTTAGTTGCATATTCAGTATCTGGATCTCTAATAAATTACTTGCTAGAGATATCGTGCTCCGATTCCAGTACAGATGCATCGCGAATTTCACTCTGAATCATACAGCTCTTAATCTGAAATTCCCCTGAAAGCAGAGTTACCAACCAACCAACGGCAATTGGGAGACCCGGGTTCGAGTCCTGGTTCCGTCAGACTTTTTTCACGTCTGTTTCTCCTTGGGAAAGATGAAATAGTTATTAGAATGTAACGAAGCACTGGGAAACTTAGTATTTATAGGCATCATAAAACTGCATAACTGAAATAAATTGTGTAGACAGACTCATCAATGAGTGTTCATAGGTCATAGAATACTAAAATAGAGAAAAGAAATTTCCAAAAGTTAGCCAAACACAAATCATAAAAATGGGAACTTTGGAAAATGCACTTCAGAAAGAAGCACTTTGTCTTAGAAAAAGCATCTTAATTTGGCAAAAAAAGAAAAGAAATGAATGGTTTTTGCATAGAAGGTCGGGATCATGTGTAATTCCATCAACTGAGAAGGTGGGGTCATCAAACCAAACCAGGAAAAAATGTCAGTTGGAAATTGGCTGGGGTGTAAAAACACCCTGCACAATTCATGGCAGGTTAATATAAAATTGTAGCTGAATTAGTCATGGCTTACTAAGTGTTGTAATTTTCTTTCATTAATTTTTTCATTTGGAAACTCATTTGAGAGAAATTCATAGTATTTAGAGCAATTGCAGCCATTTTGGTCTTATCTCCTCCTTCAACTCTTTGTATGTAACTTGTGAAAGTTTCTGTTTCAGAAGATTTAGAAATATTTTAATTCTTTCATGTCCTTGACAAATTGTGCTGACACTTATTTCAAAAATGTTTTAAAACGACAAAAATGACCCAAGGAAATATATAAATTGATTAGTTCAATTTCTTGTTAATTTGTGCTTTTTAAGGGTTTGTTTTGAGAAAATGGTTGCTATTTTTTTATTTGAACTAGATTAATATCGTCATAGCTGAAGGTTATAGATTCTAAACTCCAGTTCATTTATAGTAAAAGGGCTCTTTATGAAAACAAGTGTAGAATCCATTATGATCTTGCTTCCCAGTGTCCTTGATATTGGTCAGTAACTGAGCTGATGACTTCCAATAGCAATCCATTTAATAATATGGAGAAATGACATGATTTAACTTTTCTGCCTTGAAATTTGTGCCCACATCAGCTTTTATTGGTTATGATTTGAATACCTTAAATACATACCTCTAGTTCAATCCCAGAAATTTGTTGTTTTTTTTAGTTAATCATTTTCTTTATTACATTAGGGTAATATCTACTTTTATGTACTCAATATTTATTTTCATTGATTATATACACCTAGGCATGGTATTATAATCAATAGATAAATCTGCTAGCTGCTTAACCTGAAGTTTAAGCTTAGCCTCCAGTTAGCAGTATGGCCTGTATTATAAAACTTTTTAACTAATGTTTTGTTACCTACTACTTTAATTAAGAGATGCCTTGCCTGAGAATAATTTTCATACCTGTTGCCGTGAGGTTTATTTAAACAATAATGCGTAGTTATATTTGTTGCATATCCTTGATTGGAAGTTGACAGGATTTATCTGCAGAATTTTATACATTTGGAAATGGATGCGAAGAGATGTAAACATTTTAGTGTGGAAAATAGTATTTTATAATTAAATTTAGCGGAAGATGAAAGCAATGGGATAGAGAATAAGGTAACACATGTAAGCAGCAGGGTTTTCAAGAAGTAAATCTTCTTCATATTCTAAACCTGAAATCAAGTGTACTTTTTTTTCATTTATATTTTGTTCACTTTGCAGCATTTACAGAAGAGATAATATTACATATCTATTCATTTGAGTTTAGAAAAAGTATCCTATTTGCTATATCAAAAAACTCACCTCCATGTACAGCAAAAGCCCAAGCTTCAAATCCTGGTTATCATGCCAAAACACAAAACTTGGGTATTTTCCCACCCTATTTAAGACTTTGACAGTAGTATTTTGTAAGTTATGTTCAGTGAATGGTTTATTATACCCCAAATTGGGGTATGTCTGACCATCACCATCATATGGGAGACCTTCAAGATATACAGACATCAATGGGTTTAGGTGACTGTATGTGCTGAGTGATGACAATGTATTCAGGTGTAAAAGTGGGGAAACTGCCACATATACTTTACTTTACCTTTTGCTTTCCTCCCCCAAAGGAAGATTCTTCTCCGTCCAGGATTACAAAATATCTTAAATTGTGTTGCTTAAATGGTGTGTAATTTTTGCTGTTTTATCGCTGAAAGAATGCCTTTAAAACGGTTATAGCAAAAATTCCCACGCTCTAATATATTAAGAATATCATGTACTATCTGCTTTTTAATTATGTGCCCCTGGACTTAGTTGATTTATTGCGAGCTTAATGCTTAACGTATATGGATAATTTTTACATTAAAGTGAGGGTGTTTTTATATTCCATTCCTGGGAAGAAGTTAAGGCTATTGATTTTAATAAGGATTTTGGAGTAAACCTGGAGGTTAAAGTCAACCTCCAGCCTAACTATTGATTATAATACCAGGCCTGAGTGTTATAATGTTCAGAAGATTTTGTAGAAATTTTACTTGCACCTCAACATATTTACATGGCAATGAATACTTCTTCCTTGAAATGCTTAGCATTACTTCAGTAGTTTGTTATTGAAAGTTATCAGTGAGTATACTAGGCAATCTTAGGTATATAGTATCTGTAAAATATAACTTTTGATTTTTTATTTCGATTAAGAGAAATGTAATCCTCCTTTATCTCAATTCCCCTACCCTTAGCATTTAGCAGGTGGACCTGTTATAGCTGGAATGCAGTTCTCATTTATCCTAGTTTTCTAAATAATGCCTATCTTCCTATTAAGGAAGTAGAAAGTTTTTGTGTCCCCTTGAGACAAAAATCAGAAGTTGTACAGCTTTGAACTTCAAAGAAAGTCTTCTCTGCACAGATAATTGGCTACTTTTTATATACCTATCTGTCCACTGTTGACCATTTGATGAGTCAAAGTGCTTCTATAAAAAATGTATATGAAGTCTACTTTTATCTTATAAACTCCAGGTGTTATGGCCTAAAATTGTGGAATGCCACTTAAAAATAATTCTGAAACGTATTTTACATTTTTCTCAAATTTATGTAAACATGGCTGCTTTCAATCAAGACTGTAATCCAGAAATCCTGAATTTTTTCTGTAATCCAGAAATTGGCCGTCTTGGTCAAAACCAATCATGTTTAAATGAATTTGTGAAAAATGTGAAGTGCCTTTCAGAATTATTTCTCCCAATTGAATCGCTTGCAGGGTTTATTTCACTGTCAAAATTATAGTAGAAATAGTAGTCATACGAAATAGAGACAAACATAAAAGGAAGGGAAATTGAATAAAGATTCTTTTTTGGTCCTGGAATATTTCTTTTGATTCAAAGTTGAAAGAAATTAGATAAAACCAGCTGAATTACCTGTTGATTCTCAACTAGGAGAATAGAAGTTGGCTAAAAAATAGTATACCTATTTGTACATCAGAGAAAATAAAATCTCCCATCTTAGGGATCTTATTAGAGATCTTAGGTAATCTTCACTTAGCTGGGGATCTCCCAGCTAAGTGAAAGAAAAGAAAGTAGGAACATGGCTGTTAATGAATTCGAGGTTTAAAAACACTCCTTAAGCCATATGTCAGCAGGTGGAACTAATGTTTAGAGATCCGGAATTCTGATTTCTGGGTAAATCCTTAGGTACATCACAAGTCTCCATTCTCATTGAATCCACAGTAAGAAAATAGATAATCCAGAGTTTCCAGTTTGCCTCTAAATGTGAGCTCTGCTTGCTGACATACAGAGTGTTTTTAAACTGCTAAATTTTCTGATTTCTGTTAGACATTTCCTACATTATCAAAATGTTGAAGTGAAAATGCATATAGGAGAAAGTGGACTGACTCAGTTTGACTTGGGCAGGGTGGTTCAAAGCATGGAAATCCAGAGGAGCAATCACAGCAACAACCTCAGCAAGCAATACAGCAGCAGAAGCAACAGCAGCAGCAACCACAACAGCAGCAGCAACAACCTCAACAGCAGCAGCCTCTGAGGGAAAGGAGGTACATTCATCGAGGAATGGCTCAAGCACCTGTTATGATCAGTGGTGGCTCAGGAGCAGAAAGTGGTGCAGTTGGTGTAGGAGGTGGCTATTCGTGGCGGGTGTGGAGAGCGGAGTCAGCTGTTCGTGCAGATGATGGACTTCGCCCCCCTTTACCACCGATGATTTCTATCACTGGTGGTGATCCTAACACTGGTAAGTTGTCTTCATAGTGTATTTTTGATTTGTTTCAATCTCATTATGTTTAGACTTTTTAGTTGATTGCCTGCATTTCTCAGCACCAGGCTATCAACAGTTTCCAAAACAAGCTGTTATATCTTTAATCTGACAGAGTCATTGCTTTAGCTTCTTTAAGTTTCACAAGAGTTTAATTTCATCTATTATTCATTGAGATATAGTTAATGTAATGAGTGTGCTTCTAGACAGAGTTCATCTTTATAAAACTCAATACAGTCTGAGGTTCTTCATGATCAAATGGTTAGTTCATTTTTTTACAGAAATTGGATTAATTTAGTAAGTGGGTTTCCTTTAGTGGGCACAATTGGCCTGTCCTATCATTTCTACCATTGTTTTCAAACTGGAGAACTATTCTTTTATAACATTAACATACATAAGTTAATTTGTGGAAGTTCTCCATGACAACAAAATGAAGAGAAATGCATCATGAAAAATAGTATTTTCTTATGCACAACCAGTTTTGTTATATTGAAAAATGATCAACCCCATTGTAACTTTGTCACAGAACATTGCACTATCATATCATCATCTTAAAAATGAGATAATTGTTCCTCCTGCAACATGTCAAACGGATTATTTTATTAAGAGGTATTGGTTTTATTGTAACGATTTCTTACAATGGCACATAATATGGTGCTTAAGTAATGTGGAATCTTATTATTTATGTAAAAATGTATGTTTGTTTCCTCCAAATCTTGAGAACCAGACGTTGCACAGTTAAATATCTTCCCTGTGCAGAACATAGGCTACTTTTTATTTACCTATCTGTCCACAGTTCAACTCCAGACGTTTAAAACTGTTTCCATAAGAAACGTGTAAAGTTCATGTAGTTTCGTTTCTAGAGATCTTTATTTCCTTCAATTTACATTGCCGGAAGCTGGAGAGCGAATGCCCCGCTTGCCTGAAGGGCTTTTATAGCCTGACGGAACCTTTCAGAACTATCCCCGGAAACACGTGTAAAGTACTGCCGAGAAAATTCTGGAAGATCCCTCCGGGAGAAGAAAAAAACTTGCTCCTGATGTACCCCGGCTGACGCAGTGGGAGTNTAGGACACTAGCGAAACATGTTGCCATAAATAAAATTGCTGTGGAAGTGTACGAAACGGTCTTTCTTTCATCGTGAAGGGATAGGTGCGGGTTTTATTTAAATAGCGGAGCGGCTTACTTACAATCGCAGATCTTTTGTATTCCCTCAAGAAGCCCGATAACAATTGACAGCACGCAAAATTTGTATGGCAGCACTCTTCCGAGACTTACATTAGAGAAATAGGAATGGAGCTGCGCCTCTAACCTCTTCCATGCCTAAAAGACAGTCCATAATTTCAGTATCACTTCTATGATATCTTACTGATTGAATACGTATATTCGCAATGCCTCAGCTGACTCCTAGGCGTCGTTACCAAGTGGCAGGAATGCTTGCGGCAAATATGGAAGCTTGCAAACTTGCGCGAGTATTTGATGTCTCTCACTCGCCAATAGTCAATTTAAAAAAGGAATGGGAAGAATCTCAATGCGTCGATCGGAAGGTAGGCTCTGGGTGGCAAAGGTGACGACTAAGGAAGAGGATAGTCGTATTCTTGATTATGTTCGACGGAACCCTTTCTCAACCACTGAGAAGGCAATGTGTGCTGTTGGGCTTTCCATAAGTTTCCAAAGAAGAGCGACGGAGGCTCCGATTTTCAGGGTTTGATGCCAGATACGTGGCTGTGAAGGAGATTCTAACCGATGCGCACGAACACCTTCGGTTTACCTTCGCTCAGAAATACGTAGACTTACATTATTATATTACACTCAACAACTCAAACGGTATTAAAAAGTTCTACAGACATAAATAAAAAAAACAATAGAACATAAGAAACCCAGTCTACTAAATACAATTTTTTACAAACTTCACTTCTCAACTTATAATTTAAACAGCTATAATTTACATCTCAGATTACAACCGATACAAAAAGTATGTATTTTTAACAAATCTATCTGCAGCAAAATTGAATACTAAAATTAAGAAAAATATAAAATTTCATTTCAGCATCTCCTCAGGGTCGAGGTGGTGATACAGACTGGCGTTTGAGCATGAGAATGCGTAGAAACGTTAGTGGGGCTAGTGGAGTTGGAGATGGAAATGCATCAACATCTGACCTTGCCAGTGGCCTTGCTACTGCTGATACCTCAAAGCAGTCCAAGTATGTTTTCTTCCTCGAATTCTATGTTTTTATGAACTATTCATATATTTCATGTTGTTATGTGATCTTGAATGTCAGGAATGTTTCCTGTGGATTCAATTCCTTGAATTAGCTTATGAACTGCTGTAAATGTCTCATTCAAATACTCTGTATTTCAGCATGTAACCTTTTTTGTATTCTAGATCTGTGGATTGTTCATCCTTATGCTTAACCCTCCATTAGTTGTGTGAGGTAGATTTCTACCCCATGTGACCAATTTTATGGTCATTGATCCTCTTTTTTCATTTCAATTACCTTGAGCTTTTCAATAGCTGTCGGGACACATGTTAAGATGTTTGCCCAAAAATTTTTAGTTTTCTGCAAAACACGTCTCGATGAGCATGTTTTTTCTTGAATGAGCCAAGGGAGCATCAGGAGTCTGTATTCATCTTTTTGGATTCGAGCATTTTGATTTAGATTGAATTATTTCTGTAAAATGTTGATCTTTTATCAAAAATCTTATTGTAAGTGAAACTGACACTAAAAAACGGAAGGTTAACAGGGGTCTTTCAGTTAACAAGCATTATCTGTTCATTTACATCCAACTCATCATTTTTGAGGATTTTAAATTAAAGAGTAAATAAAGTGCAAAGACAGAAAACTACTGAGTAGGTATCAAAATCCTGGAGTGCGATTCTGTAACTGTTTGGATAGGAATGAAATGAGTACTCTCAGAGTTCCTACAAAATGCTAATTGAATCAAAATTCTGAGGAAAGTGCAATTCCATTGCCTCATGTGCACAAACAGAGTGAGTGAGCTTAATTGCTACATTTACGTTTTCAACTGACTTGCTCAACCACATTCTCATCAGTGTGCATGTGTATTTATGAGCACTTTTTGGCTGATAGGCAGGCATCTGTCAGTTATGATTTCCTTTACGCCATAATATTATCAAGAGAAGGTTTAAGCTTTAATATTCATACATAATTAATTAATTAGTTTAATACTTTAATATTCGTACATAATGACTGATAAATATTTATTGAAGCCATTTAGTGTTGTATTAGTAAATGGATCACTTTCCAATATTCTAACTTGATGATTGAATCTCTGCATTGTCATGGTACGCATTGATATATTCCCTGTTTTATACATAAGAATTGATATTTTTGGGTGAAGTTGACAACTTTTGTGATTGTTGGTATTATTGTCAACTAAGGATGTTATGAAGGAAAACATCAAAGACTGAATGAATATTGTTGCCAAGTGAAGGCCATGGAAGTAATTCTCTATAACATCTCTTCTTTGGGGTTACTTCAATTCAATTTTTGGTTATGATGTGCCAAGAAACTTATAGAAAATACTTAAAAGCATTATAAGCAGTTAATGGGATGTCAATAGTTATTTTGCTTTGTGCAAAATAAGAAAGCTGGGACCTGCAGGCTAAATTAGGCATTATGTAGGGCTTGATGAGGATCTTTTCTTATAGATATGAATTTTATCTTACATCCAGTGAAAGAAGAAAAGTAAAATGTCTCATTTAATTTGTTTAGTCATAGGATTTGTTTTCTTAAATAGTATTGAAGTTGCAATATCTACATGAGTACAACATGCAACTTATGAGTTACCTTCTGTCAGTGAGAGTGTAAACATGCTAGTTTCTGATGATAAAAGGTTTTCCATCCCTGTATGCTGCTCAAATTCCTCTGAAGGTACATTTTAACCTATGTCATTGTTTTGTCTATAAATGTCTGGAGAGAAAATTGATTCAGCTGCTCTATTAATGCAATACTTTCTTGTCATTGACTGCAATGTAGAAGCTGCATTTCAAAGGAAACATACCAGCTGTGTTCATGGAAAAAAATCCTAACATATTGTTTCTTCACTTAAGATTTGACTTTGGTCGGGTGGTTGAGTATGCAAATCCTTGTCGTATTGCTTGAATTAGAATGGTAAAATAACTGATTCTTCAAACAGAGAAAGGTTTACAAATTTCAGCAATGACATTTATACATGTCAATTCCATTGTAACGTATATTAGAACCCGTAAAATACCACACAATGGAATATTTCCTACACAGATTTACATATATCCAAACCAAAACCTGTATAAAATATTTTCCTTTCTAGTTTGAGTCATATCGTAAGATAGATACTATCACATGGATTTATGATATTAAAAATTCATTTTGGAGTATCAGAAAGGAACTCGTGAGTTTCATGGTTTCACCTGACTTTATTTTGCACTAAACATGGATATACATATGTATATTGCCCTACACAGTAATGTATTACCAGCATATATATAAATCCAATTAAAATTTAACTGAAAATTTCTTTTATAGTAGATCGATACATTCCAGCATTAAAAAAAATCAGCTTTCCTTATTGCTGAAATGTTTCTTCTAATTACTTTACTGCAAGGACATTAACTTTAGCTAAATGTCATAGATTAACAACTAGACATCAATCCTAAATGATTAGATAGTTTTCCAAATTACAATGCTGAAACAAGAATATCCACTACATGCATTTCCTAGTAAAAGTTATTCACCAAATGGGATGTAGAATCAGTATTTCATATCCTTTAACCAAGAACACAATTTGGATATTCTAACAGAAGTAACCGTACCCATTTAAAAAGATATGGTCCCTTTTATTCTTAGGAGGAACAACAGATATTTTATTTTGTGGGCTCAATAGCACAAAAATCACAAAGAAATACTACTACTCTGCAAACTTAGGATTAATAGTTAATGTTATTGTACATCCAAATCAGTACCATGAAAAAAAATTACTCAGTTGCCATTCCTCGAAATGCAGCTTTTCTGAGTGTTCAACTACTGCAAACAGATGGCCTTGGTCATTTATATGATGGATTCTACCAGAATTCTACCTACTTATTGATGATAGGATCAATTCCATTTGGATGGAATCTAATTCTATTTGGAACACACAATTCTTAGTTGAGGAATTGTTGAAGTGATTCCATGTGAAACTGAATTTCATTTCTCATGAAAAAGTTAGAGAATCATATTCCAGGTCTGCACCTTTGAAAGGAATGCACTACTGCTGGAAAATGGGTGCTAGAATGCTCGTGTATGGAAAGCTTGCAAAAGCTTCTTATGGGTTAAGCACAAATTAAGAAGTTAGTTATATAAAACAGTGGAGTAATTGGATGATGACACATTTCATCCAACCTGATTACAATATGGGGCATGAATGAATGTTAAATTCTATGATGTTTTAATATTTTGCCTTATCATTATTGATTTTTAGTTATAAAAAATTAAGGGAAATTTCTCTACTAATTTGTTTATTACTGTTTTGATGACGACCTTAAGACAGTAGAAAATTGTCTGTACATGTGATTCAATACTTACTAATTAATAATTTGTTGGCCAAGAAAGTTTATTATAAGAAATTTGTGTACATCACCCTAAAAGCAGATAATTAGTACATTTGCACATAACTGATGTGTTTTGGTTTTTATAAATGACTGGAAATGAAAACATTTATGCTTAAAGAATATGAGGTAGTGAAAAATGTCAACTTTAGTGGGCTTTGAATGATGAGGTTCCTAAGAACTGAGCTTGGTTTTTAATTTAAATTTAATTCTTTCTTTTTCACTTCTGTTTACCCTTTGGTTTTCCGATGCATTCCTAAACATTGTAAGTCAATTAGCTGTACTCTCATATTTAACATATTTGCAGCTCAGTCATACAGATGGCTCCTCCAGTGTCCAGTGTGGGTGGTGGCGGGCGGCGTGGTAGTGTGTCTAAGGATGGAGGTGGCAGTATGAGGCATTCAAAGAAGTGAGGGGCAGCTGGGTGCTCATTGGGAGGTCCGTCATTTGGGGAGAAGCGCAGCCGTCGACGTCCAATCTGAAGTGCTTCTCCCTCTCCCCTACAGCCTCCCCATGGCACCCATTCTAAAGAAAGCCTGATAATTGTGCCCAAATGGAGCCCAGAACTGAGCATACAGGGAACATTCCCCTAGTGTCTGCAGTAACTTAAACTACTGGAGCATAACACCTTGGCTGAGAAGGGGAAAGCAAAAAGTGAATGTGACTTACCCCACCTGTATCTGTGTACGCTTCCAACAGATAGAGGCTATGAAAACCTAAGAATTGGTTGGAAGATTTGAAAGGTTATTTTCAAATATCGTGGTTTTATACTCTGATTTTTTGCAGACCTGATTCTTTTTTAATCATGTAAAAGTCTGTCCTGAGTAGCAAACAATTGATGGTTATAGCCTGAAAAGTGGACAAAGGGATGGAAAATTGGTTTTGAGGAAGTGTACATACTTGACCAATTCTACTGGTGATCCTTAGCTTCAGCACTGAGGAAGCTCTTAGGATTCTTTGGCTAGGTGGGCTATAAAGTGTTGTAACTGGTCTAATCTTCATTCCTCCTGTCTCTCGTGTGAGGCCTTGGGTTGCAAATCATATAGTATATACCCACGTGTTTACTAAATGCGCTTGCAACGTTCTTGTTTCTTAAATTTATTTTTCTTGGTCTCGCAATTGTGCTTTCACATTTTTGCTTAAGGTGGCTTTTGTGAGCCAATATGTACCAAGTGCTTGGGACATAGTCCTGTCGTAGCCCACCTTTTTATAGCCAGCTGTGTGTATGTGCAACATTCTCGAGGCTTCAGTGTAGTGTAATTGGGGCTTGTATGTGTGTTATGTATGGACGTATGCTGAAAGCCGTGTAAATGTTAAATGGATACAGTGTTCTTCCTTGTTCATTCAATGTCCTGGGGGTAAACTGGCGACTAGATTTCACTTGGTGTTTCCCCCTTCTCTCAACTTACCCTGTCAAAATGATGTGATTGAATATTTCTGCCATGCCTTTTGAATTGATATTTTATATACTTTTATTTTAAGAAGTTGTCTTAACTCGATGGAATCAATTTATTGCAAATCACTGGTGTCACTTGTTGTATTATTGGACATTTACACAACATTGAGTCAGAATTTGAAGAGGCAGTTCTCACAATTCGCATATTTTGTCGCCAGTTTGTTATGGAAATGCGTTATAATTTTTTACAGTCTGTGATTTATTAGCCTTGTGACAATTATTCCCTTCCTAATCATGACATTTTGTAAGAGAGTAAGAAATTGGTAATTGATTTGCCATCAAAGGTAATACTGTTTAGTGCTATTCGTTGGATTTTGCTGGTATCTTAATGGGGAATTCACGATGGTTTTAAGAGGGGAGCTTTGATGATAAATTAACTCCCTTTTTTGTACAATGTGTCCCAAAAATATAGTTGGGAATTTTTATATCACTCATTGTTATAATTGCTACCCATAAAAATTTATTTCATCTCTAAGAAACTACAAATCCATCCCAAAGACTGTGACAATTGAAGATTTTGAGTATATCACTCATCCAGTAAAACTTAACATGCCAAAAATCCACCATCGATTGGTAATGTGGCACCATTTATCATCGCTGCCTTGTCACTTAACAGGAATAAGATGGCATCAACCACCTCGTGGACCTCTGAAAAACATTTTTTTAAACGGAGGTAATTTCAGTTTTGGAAAAGCTTTCTGTAATTGTTCAGAGGGTGGAGAAAATGTTAGGAGATGAAAAGGATATCTTGGAACTAAGTTAGGAGTAATTTAATCTAATGCCTAGAGTATGCATATCATTTCTAAAAATATTGTGCAAAGTTGAGCCATTTTCAGAAATAAAAGTAATTTGATTGATGTGAATCAGACATGGAGTTACAGCTGTGTAATTTGACATCAGGAACAATGATCCAGCTAAGTATTTTGATCTCATGTAAGAAAGACTATGTTTATTATGAGAAATTTTTTTCTTGCTTTAAGAGTAAACACGAGCTCTCGTTTATGAGTGCAGTTTCAGTAACAAGTAAACAAGCAAGCATGAAGACAATAGTAATGAAAAATTTCGCTGATAAGGATAGTTTTAGATACATTTAATGTTTTCTGAACTGGGTGTTTCTTTTTGAAAAATGTTGCTAACTGCAAAATTTCCAGCCAATAACTGCATTATTTTGTAATGATTTGGTATCTTAGATTTTTTATCTACATTTTTTATGTGAATATGAAATGACGTTTGGCCCAGTCAAGAATTTTATACAGGTTTTTCCCTTCCACAATACATCTGTTGACCAGAATTGAGAAATACTTGTTTGGACACAATATTGTATGAAATAATTGCAGAGGGTTGCATTTAAATTTGATGACCAATTATTTATTAGTAGTTCCAGATTGGAAAATCATTTTGTCAGAGTGAAACAGCTCTTTGAATGTGTTTCTATTTTAAAGCAAGTGCTAGAAATTTAATTTGTGCTTATTGTGTATATTGTGGTGTAAATAAATTCAAATTATACAGTTTTTAAAATATATAACTTTTTATGGCTGTACAAGAAGGAAGAAAATAAAATTTTATTTATAAATGAAAACACTCAGTAATTTAATTTTATGTAAACAGCGCACCCTATTTCATTTTAAGTTGCTCAATTTAAACTGAGTGGTTGAACAAAACTTTCTTCCTTATTTAGCTAGCCACAAAAGGTTTTATATTTTAATGAAAATCTGAATGTAATTCTTAAACATTCTCTGATGAGGAAATTAGTTTTGGAACTAAATCAATCGAATTCAAGCTAACAGAATACATACGTTAAAGGACCTAAAATCAATGGTAATCAAGTTTCAACCAAAGCTATTGAATAACGTATTATTTGAACACTTTCTAAGTATTCTGCAGATGGATAATTCTCCCATCACAAAAATTATTAGAATAAACTGGTTTTTATAACAAGAGATTACAATTTATCAAACATTATTAATTACTGTAGAAATTCTAATGCAATAACTATTTATCTTTCTAAATATATGTAATTGAGTAGATTTACCCGCAAATCTTCCAAGAGGAATTTTTTTCAGCATTGGCTCTGCTTTTCCTGGTTTGGACCAGCCGATTTTTCCCATTGCAGTCATTACCACTGTTGGATTTACACAGTTAACTCTTATCTACAATAAAAATTACAAAAACAATACGAACAACCAGGTAAAATCAGAAACCGAATTCTATTTCTTACAACTGTGATGGCGGAATTACAAACAAACATATACTGAAAAGCCATGTTGAGCTACGGATATTCATTATCGCCGAATACCTGATAAGGTCCTAATTCCAGAGCCATAACTTTAGAAACCATATCAAGCGCTCCTTTAGTTCCACAATAAACAGTATGGTCCGCTAGAGCAGCCTGTGATGCCTTAAAATGCCAAAAGTGCACGACGGATTAAAAATTTACTAATTTAGTAAAAGGAATTTTCAAGCCTCTTTAATATTTTCCTAACAGGTCATTGCAAAATTTTCTTACCTGAGATGACACATTAACGATTGCTCCACCAAGTTTCCTGTCTATCATGCTTTTGGCCACAACCTGACTAACATTTATCACAGACTTGACATTTACGTTGAAGGATCTAGGAATTGTAAAACGTCTTAACATGTAATACTTAGAGAATAGGAAACAATTTACAAAATAATAATTTACCGGTCAATATTCGCTGGGGTTATTTCCATGAATGATTCCAGTAAAGCCACAGCAGCATTATTTACAAGACAATCGATAGGTCCCACACACTGAATCGCTTTTCGCGTGGCGTCCCAATCTGCAAGGTCTACACATATTGTTTCAAGGCTAGGGACTTCGACAGTTAGTGACTGTAAATGTTCCGGAGTGCGTGATAATGCTACTACTTTAGCTCCACAGCTAGCTAATTTTTTCACCGTTTCTCGCCCTATTCCTGAAACGAAAAATACAGTTTACGCTCGAATAACGGAAGGAGCCAAGTTATCTCCTAAGAATTTTTACCTTGGCCAGCTCCAGTGACAAGAGCTCGTTTCCCTTCAAAGCTTATTTCCATTTCAAAGGTTACAGTTGTTGAGAACAAGAACTCGAGCGATTAAATCCACTTAGCGGTTCAAAGTTCATATCGTTCGTACACAGAATGTAGAGAATGTACGGGTCGATTGCATTTCGTTAGTCTTTTGTTAATTATTCTCCGATCTTCTTGCGCTTCTTACAGTCCTCTTACAGTGTTTATGAGATTTCTTGAAAAAATCCATGTGTAACAGAAAGTGTAAACATTACCCGATAAATGTTGGAAATTTCATATCGGTATTTAAGTGTGATTTATTTTCATTGGAAAGACGGTATGACGGAAAAACGGTATGATTTCCAGTGAAGTGATTCTGTCTGAGGAATCAATCGGTAACTATGTGTTTGTTAAAAATATTTACGAAATCATCAGTAAGGATGGTCGAGTTGTTCTTAATTCAAACCGGTTTCCTTAGGCCATGTGGATCCGTTTTCTAGAAACGGATGACAACCAGGTGGGAATGCCACATCAATCATTTGTAAACGTGGATGGACCAATACGCTCCGGGTTTTTGTTTTTAATGCAACTGGCTTGGGAGTCACGCTTCAGGCTTCCTTTCCTCCTATTTGTGGGTCTCATGGTTTTAGATGTACGTATGCAGCTAGAGATTGATATTGACGGTGGGATAGTAAATGAAAGGAGGCAGCGTGACAATCCTCCAGAGAGGAGAGGTGGTGATGGAAATGGTGATATAGATATTGGTGATAGTGAGGATGAGGAATATGAGGTAGATGAAGAAGATGATGTTGATGATTACGAAACTGGTGATGAAGATTTCTCTTCACACTCTGATGAATACGAGGTTGGTCCTGAGGATGAAATAATATTCGTCAGTTTTTGACAGTCACTCATTTTGCCAACCACTGAATAGTTTGTTCTTTTCTGATCGATTTTATGTATATCTCCTTTGTATTATAATGAGTGCACTGTCGAGTTGTTTTGCTCATGGATCTTGGACTAATAATTCCAGTCTGTTCACGCTATCTTATGTGTGTATCTTTGTTTTTGTAAATATACTAGAGTAATTTATTTTTAACATCCACAGTATCTTTTCTTAACATGTCTTTGTCAATCTCATATTTGTCTTAGTATTTGGAATTAAATAAATCCAAAAGCTTTCCCATCAGTTGTTTTCACCGTTTTACTAATTTTTAAGGAAGACGCCCGGAAATGTTTAATGTATTCAAGAGGTATCAGGAAAATTAACAACTCGCTCGTTCATTGAATCAGTTAGATTAAGGCGTCAGAAATAAATCATGGTAATATCGGTGATATCGCAACCCTTGTGTATAAATTGGGTGAGAATGTTTGATGTAAAATTATTTTTTTTATTTAAACGTAATTTAACTTGACTCTGATTACGGAGGTTAAGTCAGTTAGAAAATAGCTCAAAACAGGTGGAAGAGGTAGGAATTTAGAGAAGTGATTTCTTTTTTATTCTTTTGATTGTATGCCAAAATTATCTTTACGGAATGAGTAGATGCTGGAGAGATGTTAAAAAGAGAATATGATCTAATTTCATGGAAAATTATTTTAAGTCGATTGACCCAAATGTGTGTGTTTGATCTTTGTTAACATTTTGCTTAAGTAGTAAGTTAACTGCTTTTGGAGTTTCCATTGTATTTCAGTCACTTCAGTAAACAGATTTGACTGATAAACAGGTTAAATACATTCATATCTCGCAGAATACATTTATTTCTTGAAATTCATCTCCTGTGTTCAGATTTGTTTTGTAAAGATAGGGAAGATGTATTTGTTTAACAGGAATTAAATCAAAATTAAGAACTTGGATAATTGAAACGTTTTAATTGTATGAAATAAACAAGCAGCAATTTTCTTATTGTTAGTAATTATGTGCTGATCATTTTATGTGTAATCGCTGAAAGAGTAGTTATGGAGATAGATTTTGTCTCTCACCTAACTTATTTCAGTCTTTTGATTTAGATAAGTGGGATCAATATTGCAATTAGGTGGGAGATATCTTGGCACATTTGTCATTTCAAGTTCCTTTCAATTTTGTAAATTTTCTTTGAGTTTCATGGAATACTGGCCAATGCTCAGAGAAAATGTCAATGTTAAATCATACCTAGTCAGTATTATATATGGTCAAAGTTGTTGTTTTAAAATTGTTCTAATTAATGTCAATGAATGGATAACAATCCATCCCCTTGAATAGCAATTTAGTATTCAGAGAAAATCTCTTATTAGACTCTTTCCTGTAGATCTACTAATATACCCTCAGTAGACAATAACTGATTGTTGTTTTATTTACAAATATTCTTCCTTGTAGTGATACTCTGCTTGGTGATAATTTACAGCATTTTCTCTCTAGAATTACTGACGGTTTGGTAAATTGAGTTTTGGAGTTTATGTAGTGTTTATTTTGCCATTCAAAGTTTGGCCCGCCCTGAGTTTTGATTAGATGCTGTCTATTTTTGATGATCATGTTGATGACAGATAAGCTACAGCAGTTTTTATAAATATAGGAAGTACGTAAAATTGCTTCATTACATCAATGAAAAACTTTTTGTTTAGCAATTTTAGCTTATGTAAGCCTTCAAATTCAAATACAAAAAATTTCATTTTCAAATACGCCATTTCTTAAAAGCATATTTGAAAGTAACTTAAATCATATTTAACTCAGACTTGTTTGAAATAATGTTTTGAAAGTAGAGTTTTTCATATGGATTTGCTCTGAAATCTTAGTAACATTTCTAATCAGACATGTAGATATTTCATTTTTGCTGCTCAAAACTGTTTATGAGTTGAAAGACTGGAAGTCAAAAGTGTGTCATTGAAAATCAAATAATTCTACTGGGCTCTTGAGTAAGCAGTTGCCTCTTAAAATAAAGTATACATGGTCACTGTAGGGATTCAGGTTTACTGTTAATCAAATCTCATTTACTGGAAGTCAGAATTTATAATGCACTTACTTTTCATCCTTTTTATGCATAAGTTATTTGCTTTCCATTTTGTCTGAACTCTTACTTCCTCATCATGTTTGAGAGTTGTGTGTGTTTTGCTGGTAAAACCATTCTAAGTGTAAAAACAGCAATAAGCTGTTTAAAGCATACTTTTCACACATAGATGTTGATGAAATTATGTTCAAAGATATATGTCTAATACTTTGGTTTTTATGAGCCAATGTCACATATGTACTTCATTGTTAGTTCCATTTCGTATTTTCAGGTGGAGACGGAAGTAAAAGAAAATGTGTAACATTCAGTTACATTGTGTTCTCAGGATCAATAATCGGAGGTGATTTTTATGAAAGACTTTTGCAAATAAAGGTTTTCAACTTTCTTTCAATGCTGTCTTCAATTTGTAAGTAGCTTACAGTAAAAGATGCTAGCATACTGCTAGCTTAATGTAAGATAGATTATACACCACCTGCAACACTCTGCCTGCCATAAACGGACTGCCATCCACCAACTGCAATACCTTAAACATGGTGGATGGAT
>KZ308752.1:1251715-1294540 GCA_000376725.2 Ladona fulva | reverse complement strand
TTTCTTTCCGAAGCTCCTTCGATGTTTGCCCAATGGGAAGAAGCTTGATAGAGATAGGGAGGCAATAGAAATAATGTGTGCGAAAAATCTAACAAATGAAATAACGTTCATGTCCCCTTCCCCTCTCCTTAACCTACCCTCTAACATTTGTAAAGGTATATAAAGAGTGTGCATTTCCTGTATCATTGACCCGATGATGGCTTGCTGCCGAAACTAGTCGTCCAAATATATTGTGTGGAAAAATACGAAGTCTTTCCTCATTCTCTTATTCCCTTATCTATTTTAATATACCAACTCAGTAAAAAGTACCACTTGCACACTTCCCTTGCTGAAATTTTTCTATTTTCTGCACTCTTGTAAGTTAAACATTACCACATAACTATCTATGTGACTGAAAGGTGACTTCTACGGTGCACCATAGCATTGCATACGTTTAGGAATTATTAGTAGTAGATAATACTGATGAGGCATTAATTTTCTGTCAACATCATATTCCATGCAGGAAAATGAGGGTACACATGAAATATGATGCAGTCAGATTTCCTTGCTTAAAAATGATCGAGCCTCATAAGAGAGACGATTTCATTGAGTCCCAACATTCTCAACGAGTGAAAACAATTCACTAGGTTATTATTATTATAGTATCTTACCTCTTCAGTTTCCATTACCTTTGCCTTTGATAACCAATTTGTCGGTGAGCGGGATTGGTCCTAAAGAATCGCACGGTAACCTCAGAACAAAATACCGCAGCGAAAGAAATAAAGGATGCAAATAGGTTTCGTAACCAATCATTCGCCCTCTGATGTGATGCTACTGGAAATGACTATTTCGGGACGTCTGAGGAATGGGAAATTAAGGGAAACAAAGGGTTTCCGTACGTACGTTCGCAAAGATGAAGCCTCGAAAATTCTCTTACTACGAGTGGAATTCTTGATTGCTTTTACTCTCAATGCCATCTGAGGCTTCCTTCGAAGCTTACGTATAAAAGCCACGACGTGTAGCCTGCTTGGCTGCAAAAGTTGGAGAACGACCTAGTTAACCCTTGCTAAGAAGTAGGCGTAACCACGAAGGTAAAACTATTTCCTCGCGAGAAAGTTTTAAGTGCTGTATTTGTTTGCAGGTACGAATTTCTCACACGTACGAGGATTTCATAATGTTTTTGGCAATTTTTTTAGTTCTAAATAGTGATAGATCCGTAACTTTCAGAGTAAGGCAAATTTCTTCTGCATGATTTTTTTCGAGCTTTCCCTTCCGAAATTAAGAAAACAAGTGGTTTATATTCCTTTGTCTTATGTATTGAGGATATAATTTCGCTCGCATGTAAATGAATATCCTTTAACAGGGGTATTCTCGTGATTAGATGCTGTAATTCCGAAAATTATACGGACAAAAACATTTTCACTATTGGATCCTCCCATTGACGATAATAAGGAATAGGTTTTCAATCGCTTTATTTACTGTTATTGTCCGACTTAAATTGATTCAATATTTAGAGTGAGCAATTATTATTTCTATTTATAGTTAGTTAGCAGCTGTTGATTACATTTTCTTTTAAGTAATTACATTTATTTTACGTCAAAGAGGAGAAAAAATGCTTCTTTTATTTCAGGAAGGTAAAGAGAAGTTACTTCAGAATCGAACGAGGAACGGCTATTGAAATTAGATATCAGCTCGCAAGTATCCTGGTTGCTTCAATCGGAGAATCATCATCTGAGAGCTATTTTCACTGTCACAACGCGAAATCGGCACCACTCTTGAGGGCGATTTTTTAAGGAAAAAACGCATAGTTGAAGAGAATACGCTTAGTTCCGTCTGAAGCATGAGAAAATGTAATTTGCTTGCTCTGTTCTTTTCCACCTCAAATCACGACTCTCTCCCTGGCAATACGCAGCAGGAATCGAACGATTTGAACGTCTTCGAAGGTGGTGTGGTTTCCGTTTCCCTTTAGTCACCAAAATTTTTCCGTTAGCACTGCACTTCATTGTTTCCACCCGGAATCGCAGTCGTTGTTGTGCTTCCGACCATTGATAATAGGGTCGCCGTGATAAGTGCTTGTCCCAAGTGCGTTGTGGACCATCGGAAGGGGTTCATATCTCAGACACATGAGATGGACGTTTGTGTGTTGGCACCCGTTCTCCTTCCGAATACCCCGTGGACTCGCAGGATTCCCGCTGTGTCTTTCTGGAATTCCAGGTAGTGCTTTGATGTAACTGGACATATCGTATGTCGCGACGTACAAGAAGACGGTTTGAATGCATTCAATTTCATATTTAACGAATTAAAAGCACTCCGATTTTGAGTTAGGATATTCGAGAAGAATTTGTATAACACTCACTTTTCGTCACTTGGAAATCAAATCGATTTTTGATTGAACCCTTTAAAAAGACGCTTTATTACTCAATCTCGTTGATCTATGGGGGTCTTGAAGGAAGTGAATGTCAACCTCTATGTCTCCAATAGCGTCTTCTTTAGTTCATAAAAGCATTTTCTGTGTAGTGTTAAAGAAAAGAAAGTTGGAACATGGCTGTTTATAATTTGGAGGTTTAAAAACACTCCGTTATCCGTATGTCGGCAGGCGAAACTCGCGTTTAGAGCTCCGAATTACCGATTTCTGGGAAAATCCCTATGCGCATTTCGGAAAGTCTCCATTCTCTAGGGCTCCACAATAGGAATATATACTTTACGTAGTGTTCTTGAAAATAAATCTTGAACTTCCTTTAGCCGCTGCTTCCGTTCCTCCTTGAGTCGAAATTATTGCTTAATGAGTTGACAGAGGAGTATTTAATTTGTTTCAATTGGAAAATGTAGACCCCGTGAAAATTACGCCTATGTTCGGAACATAAGACGTGGGAGGATTTTCCAACGAAAATATCTGAAAAAAGCTTCTTGTACGACGATAATCGTGAATTGTTTTCATTCGCCAGCGGATGCCGATCTCCACTGCCTCTTCATTCACAGGGATATAATGCCATTCCCATGGCGGCTCATCACCCCTTTGGGATTGTTCATCGTAACTGCTGTAGCCGGTGCTCAGATCTCGGAAGGCATGCTGATTGAGGAGAGGGTGGTGTCACCTCCACACCCGCCGGACAGCGCGAGGCATCAGAAAGTGTCCGCGGATCAGGTACGAGCGTCCAAATCACTCCCAATGGCTTTCCTCCCTTTCTACATGACTTTCCTAATTTCCATATTGTGTCTCGATGCTAATATGAATTGCAGCAGTGCAATGAGCTATGTTTATTTTGTTTTGGAGGTGAGGAATCTGCTTGCGGGCCTTCAATTAGAACATTTTGTAATTTACTGAAACAAATGAACGAATTTAAGTTATATTAGACAGAATCCACTATTTTGGCCTTTGTGGTAGCTCTTCATGATGAAAAAGGAATAAGCACAACTTATACCGCAGGATTTAATGCATACGACCGAGGTTTCATCACCTGATGATGAAGCTATGCGTCGACACCTCGGTCGTATGTATTAAATCCTGTGGTATCAGTTGTTCTTATTCCTCTTTCATCTTAAGTGATATTGTTTTCCTATCTCATCTCCCCATCCCCGTATCAATCCGTCTTTACCACGAATTTAAAGCTTGACTTCTCACTCCCAATTGATATTTTTCGCGTAATCCCCTTCCTCTTAAAATTCTTAAACAAAGAAACTGATGACGGGATAACTTGGATTGTATTGGCTCTAAGAACAGTATGGATTATATATTTACACAGAAGATATGATCTGCACGCCGATGTTCGAATAAATTATAATTCCCTGTCTTAACAATACCGAACTCAATTACTTGAGTTATGTTTGATTTTCATATCTCGTTGGTTACGTCTTCTATGGAATCTTAAAAAACAGTGACTTTTTGTTTCTGAAAAGGTTAATCATATTCCCTTTCAGGATGAGAGTCAATCCCTGAACGCAGTGAATGAAGAAGAAGCAGTGGACCAAATAGCTGAAAGAGAGGAAATTTCTACGTGTATTATGGAAGTAGCAGAGGTAAGCGTGTCCATAATTTCGATCTTCTTTGGATCCACATAGAATTTATCGGAATCTGTCGACAACCAAGGCAGTTATGGCGAACTCTTGTTCCTTTGACTGACACAAATTAAAATGGCTGTCCGATTGCGAAAAGGAAACGTGTTCGATGAGAGCTTTAAATCTTAAGGAAAGTATAATTTGGTTTAAAGGAATCCACAGAGAAAGGCAGAGATTATTAGGATAAAGTTTTCTTCCTGTGGAAGAGTAAAAGAGGGAACTCTCCTATCGAGAAGACGGTCAGAAAGCCGGGTAATAAACAGTATACGTTGATTATCATGCTTTTTATCGTTTCAGTCACTCTACGTCAAGCCATCCCTTCTCAACACCCAAAGCTAGAAAAATAATACCTCAAAGACATTTAAGTTATTATTTATTACTAATTTATTATTAGTTACCTTATTTCTTGTTAAAAACCTAAAAATACAAGCTCAATTGCTTGAAAGTATAAATCAACACTATTGCTAAAAAGGTTTTGCCAATCCAAAACATCAATTCCTCGAAACCTGTATTGTTTGAAAATTTTACGTGGAAAATATAAATTTAAAGCAAATATATGAGTAGTAATACTCTTTATACATTATTTAATTATCGGAATGTGTGGTTGTCAAGAAGATGGTTAATGTAAAGTGATAAAGAAAACATATACTCGAATTCGACTAGTCAGAGAATGATCTTAAGAAGTCGTAAACATTTGCTACTTTAATTTGTGTTTGTGAAATTTTCAAGTCAATAAAGTTCGCTGTTTAATTTGCCAGAAACGTCTGCATTCACGAACTTTTTAATATGTTTATGTTTACCACGTTTTCTTTCTTTTTACGGTGTCGTTGTGGACTTACCATTACAAGTCAGAACTCATTTGCAAGTTCCAAGCCCAACCAGTTTTAAGCCCAACCAGATTGACCATTCTAACTGTCCTAAGTCGAGCGAAGTTTAATACAGTTAATTCTTTCCAGATCCGTCGCATTCCCGGTCGCTGTGTAAGTCTCGGAAGAAGGAGAGGGTGCGTAGCGGGGAACTACCTCGACCCCACCCATCACGAGTGCCTCTGAAACATATCGGGGCGCTTCGAGGAAAATTTTATTTTTCTTTTCTTTGTGCTGTCGGACTCCTTAACATTTTAAGCTAATCACGACGTTTCTTTTTCGTAAAATTTCGACGAATGCAGATGACCGTTGACAAACTATAAACGAGAAGACAATTAATTGCAAATATTTCTCAGGATTAAATTTATCAAACATTTAACGTGTTATTGTTATCATAATGCTCACGGACATTAATAAAACTCTGTGGCATTTTTATTTGTAACAAGATGATGTAAGTTATTCTTTTTGCCTCTCGTCGTACATTTATTTTCTTGAAGATTAACGGAATTGTAAAAGTGACAAGACCGACACTCTGATCTTTCACTTTTCGGGAGAGTTATTTTACCAATGGCCTCCGTTTTTGTTGGCCGCTGTTGACTCCGCGAGGCGCAGGTGGGTGCCGATGTCGGTGCCACCTTGTATTCCGAAAAGAAACTTCTGTTTAGTTTGTAAGAGCACCCAGAGGAAGATTCAGGTTCGAGTACCGGCCACACTCATTTGAAGAAGAAACATTCTCTCATTAAAGGTTAACAAATACAAGCAAACCTTGGTTTGCGAGTTACTTGGTTTGCGAATGTTATGCAGGACGAGCAAAAGTTTTAATAAATTTAACTTGATATATGAGCGAGGTCTTGCAATAGGAGCAGTACATGGAGTACGTGTACGCTGTTTTGTATGTAGAGCGTCACGTGATAACTACTTCCCGAATAATCATTATTATATAAATGAATACTTTTAAATTTTGGAGCTGAGCATCGAATTTCCATTATTTCTTATTGGGAAATCGCTTTGATATACAAGTGGTTTGGATAAAGAGCACGTTTCGGAGTGGATTATGATCGCAATCCCAATATTTTATGGTTTATGTTTTTACGTGTGTGACGCAATCGTATAGGAAGTAACATAACCTTTATAATAGGGTTTACCGGTTTATAGTGTTGAGTTTTGGGCGGTCTGTTTCCTAATCACAGAAAGATATGATAACGCGCTATTTCCAATCTTCTTATCCGTGTCATGTTGTCCATCGAAGCTGCTGTCTCTAATGGGCTTTCGCTGCAAACATTTTTCAAGATATATTTCAGTTATCCATGTAAAACTGAATGTTTAACGCCTTTGCTCGAAATCCTTTCAGCAAATCATTCGTTATTTGATGGTATACGAATGATTTGAGTTTTCTTAAAGCTGCTTTATTGGACTTACGCATTTTAAAACTATAAATGGACGAAAAATGTTAACTGATTCGTAGGGAAGCTATTTGTAAGACTTCGCCAAACGTGGTGACATTATTTTCCTTTCTCTGATATTAAAGTCTTTTTTTCAAATGTAAGTTTTTTTTACCTTAATAAGCAATAAGACTCCTCGGCATAAGATTGACCCGTGTGAAAATATTTGTTTTCCTGAATAGACTATAATAAACAATTCCTTAATTAAGGGGAGGATATTTTAAATAATGTAGATTTCTTTGCTTAACTCTGAAGGTAAGAAATTTTCCATTTGTTTTATGAACGGAATTACTTCTTTCTTCAGTTTAATTGAGCATAACCATTTAAATTGATTGACACAGATTTTTATAACCCATTCACTGTATGCTTGTGGATTAGAGAGAGAAACAAAATCTCATCTTCCCTCTCTCTCTTCGTAAAGGGAGCCAATAGAAACCGCCTCCCGTTATCGAGAGCGCGTATTTCCTAATGGAGAAATTTGCTGTTGCAACATTAGCATAAAAATATAAAGTTAGTCAAAATCATTTAAACTTTTTTCAGTATGGTGTGAAAGTAATGCCGGAAACAAGTGTGATTTATTTTGGGTTAATTAATAACATAATCGTAGAAAAAACAAAAATACTGCAATTCAAAGAAATTCTTGATTTTATTCCGGTTTTGTTTGAAAGGGTGCCTTTACTTCTGTAATTAGAAAACAAGAAAGTTTTAACATTAAATTCTGCTTCAAATCATTTTCTTTCCGTTTGCATTATTAACTTGGCAGACAAACGTTTTTGAGGCAAATATTCAATAGAAATTATTGGTGATGTCGAGAATTTTTGAGAAAATGTATCGAAGAAAGTAGTCGCCAGCTATCTTTCGTCTTATTTGCTCTGGAAGAAACTTCAAGCGGGAAAGTTCCGGAGAAAATAGTGAATTTATTTTCTGTGATAATACAAAACCTCTAAGTTTATAAATAACATAAGAAAAACAAATTTAATTCGGGGGTTACGCATAACACGGCGCGGCCCGCGATCGTTTGTCTCGAGATGGGATGCTTCTTACGATTGGGTGCCTTCTCGTACTTTTGTCAGAATTTTAGACGAAGAGAGAGCCTTTCTTCATCTGGTCATAACACACACTATGAATAAACTATTCTTTTACCAGGTTGAGAGTAGGGGATGAATAACGAATTCCTTAACTGCAGAGATCACACACAATGATCGCTAAACAGCCAACCAAAATCCTTGCCACTTGTTCATTCGATATGTTTGCAATTTGAGTTTTCGGCGAAAGAAGCATATTATAATACACGTTATAAAGAATGAGTTGAACAAGTTATGAAAATTNAGAGATTATAGCGAGAACGGATAGTTATTACTGGTCTCTTTTTCCAGATAGCATTAGACATATAAATAGGGTAGCTATTTAGGGATGTTGGTGTTTTAACACCCCCTGCCATACGCCTTACGGCGGTTCGCGGGGTATTTATGTAAATGTAAAATGTAAATGTTATTGATGATAAAATGCAAGAGAAAAGACAGAGGGGAAAACAAAAGATGGCATAAATGGACGGTGGGGTAAGTTACCAGGATGTGAAGAAATGGCGATTAGTTTCTGGCGACTACCTTTCGCAATGAATTTTGCCGAAAACTCTCCCCACTTTCATAGATTTCCCCATGTCGTTTGTCACCAAAATTTTTGACAGGAAAATTAGTATCATTGGTGGAAAGAGGATATAAATACGCAGATGTTGATACCAGGAAACAGTGTTTCTTGAGAGATAGACACAAATACATCGGTCCAAAGAAAACCGCAACTAATTCCTGATCTTGAAAGTATCACTTTCATATTTTTTCCCTTTTCAGGATGAGAGTCAATCCCTGAACGCAGTGAATGAAGAAGAAGCAGTGGACCAAATAGCTGAAAGAGAGGAAATTTCTACGTGTATCATTAATTTTCTGTCAACATCATATTCCATGCAGGAAAATGAGGGTACACATGAAATATGATGCAGTCAGATTTCCTTGCTTAAAAATGATCGAGNTTCAAGACGTTGGACGGAGTATATAAGATAAGATAAGAAGGTTCCTCGCTGTGCCGTCTCACGAGTGAGAAGGTAAAATCTAAGGGGAACGCGAATGCCATCTATCGGAGATGAGATGTGAAAAAAAAGTGATATCAAAACGTCCCATAAGGTTATCCCTCTATAAAATTACTCTATGGTATTACTGTGCCTGACTTCCATTCTTTTGGTAAAATTCCATTGTTTAGTGAATTAAAAACAGTCGTTGCAGATATGGTGTGATTGATTCCTCTCCTAATTTCAACGCACTCGTACTGATGTTGTCCGGTCCTTTGGATTTATGCCAGTTAATTTTCTTAATATTGTTCAGAATGGTAAAATAATTGACTTTAAAATCAGCTTCCCCATATAGAATATTCCCCGAACAGGAAGTCTTATTGTCATCAGAGCAAAATAAACTTGAATACCAATTGTTAAATACGTTTGCTTTCGCTATTTCACAATCGATTGGTTCCTCCTGCTATATGTGATGGTCTTAATAGTTTTTTGTACCCCCTTCTTCTACGGATGTGTCTATAGAAATTCTTATTGTCCTTTTCATGAAGAACATTTTGCAAGTATTCCTGAGCGGCATATTTCTCCTTGTTCAACTTCCTCAATATATCTGTGTAGGTGCCCTGAGGCTCTCATCTGTTTTCATTTGCCTGTGGATTTTCCTGATTTTCCACTTTTGTTTTCTAATATTTCTGTTATAGTATTCTGGATCTGGGTTTCTTGTTATATTTCTATAAGGGACAAATTTTTCCATCGCACAAGATAATATTTTTTTAAACTGCTCCCATATGTATTCGATTGACTCTCATGTTCTGGCCCAGTCTTTGTAATTCTCTGTTAACAACGCATCATACCCAACCCTATCCGCAAGGTGAAATTTCCATATCTTTTGTTTTTCTGGAAAACTTTGTGTGACCGGTGCTTCCATGAAGCCGTGACAGCTTACGATGCCACCATGTGGACGAACTCGCAACCTCCTTTGCCCATAAAGTCTCCCGAATGGCTTGGAGAAATATTCTGCCGGGATACCTCAACGGACAGAGCACCCGGCATTTCATTTTCAACTCATCCGGCAATTGGGAGACCCGGGTTCGTTTCCCGGTCCCGTCAGACATTATTATACAAAAAAGCCATACAGAAAGTAGCAAAGGAAATTGTCAAAAGAAAAGAAAAACACATATTATGTTAACATTGGTACATCAATAAACTCCCTAATAGAATAAAAAGGATTTCTGAGAAGCCATAATGATACAAAAGATTTAAACCTATTGATTGGTTCAGCTTGTGAGTTCTTTGGTAACTTGTTAAATAGTTTTATACCAGTAATCTGATGTTGTTCAGCTGTTTTGGACAGTCTACATAAAGGTGTATCAATTTTATAAGCATTTCTGGTATTGTAGAGATGAATATCACCTCTTACCTGAAAATTAGGCATATTAACTTTTGTACGCACAAGTACCTCATATATATAAAGATTGATCACAGTCATGATACCTTCTGCCCTAAAGATTGGCTTACAGTGATCCGTAATTTTAGCACCAGCCAGAATCCTCATTGCCTATTTTTCAATCAACAGTATTTTGTTAATTCCAGAGCTATTGCCCCTATTACGTATGCCATAAAGAAGTACACTATGAAAGAAAGCAAAATAAACATTCCGTAAATACTCTTTTGGCACCTTAGTCTTCAAGGCTCTTATCACAAAAACAATTCTAGACAATTTGCTGCAGATTTCGCTCGTGGTATTAACTATAGGATCTTCGCGTTGGCTATCCAAATGATCTTTAACTGGTATAAACACTCGACCGCCTATTCTGCGCAGTCTATCCTTTCGATACACGACATAGTCCTGAGGAAAAATCTCCCTCGATGAGATATCTTCGCATAACCAACTCTCGGTTCCTAATATTATATCTGCGTAAGTGCCTCTCGTAAGGCTGATTAACTCCGCCCCTTATTTCCATTTCTTCTACAATTCACGACTATAATTTTTAAATCTCTCGTCTAGATTAAATCTGATCCTCTTATCATCTCGCGCTTCAGTTTACATACGGAGAGCCCAATGCTAACCCCAAACGACCCTCGCTTATTTCCTTAACTTATAAATCGTCGCCAGTGGCTTTCGTGGCCTCTTTGCATGCCTTGAAAATAGCGAGAGATTATGGAAAAAGGGAAAAGCGTTAACGACAATTTTCCGTTCACGGTCTCTCAGTTTCTCCCCTCACCGCCTTCTCTTTAAGTTAAAAACAAATTGCTCTGGAATAAACTTGTAATAAGCAGTCTTATCAGAACACCACTTCAATATATAGAGAAATCCAAAGATAAACTAAAAACTGTCATCACTTACCGAAAATCAAGGTTTGCACTGTTTGCCCAGATGTTTTATGACTTAATCAACTTAGCAGTTGCACCCTGAGCGCAGCTTGTTTGTTAACCGTAATTAGAGAGGCACGTACCATTCTTACAGTCGCAGGAATTTTTTTCTCATCCGTAAATAGAAAGTTTCAGTTTTACTATTTTTCGGTGTGCTTTATTTTTAGAAGACTCATTCGAAGAAGCCGAACTCTAATTTTGTTGAAATTTCTGGGATATAAAAAGACGTTTCTTCTGGCAGAGGACTTTCGTTAAGGTTGTGTAACAAAAATATTGCAATATTTCTAAAACCAGAACATTTCATTAGCTTATTTTCATAATGTAGGCAAGCATTTGTGAAGCTAGGGATTGAGAGGCGCGCTCAACATGTACCACTCAGCACTCTTCAGCACTTCATTATATTCCCACTTTCATCTCCATATCAAATATTTGCTTCTCACAGGAAAGACATCGATTTTATTTAATTAAGAAGTCCTACGTTGTATTTAAAATTCCGGTAAGCAAGAAGTTAAGCGATTAATTTAAATCTTACACAAATTTTTAAAGAATGTTCACGGCGTTGATGTATTAATTTCTTATTACACATTCAATCAATATTAGTAATTGAAAGAATCAGATCTTCATCATTTTCTGTTCAAAAGTTATAGCCCTTAAAAAGCACCCATGTTCGCCGAATTTCGCAAAAATTCCTGCAAGATCTAAAATTCATACCTCACAGACAAAATTATTTTCTGTGATGCAAATGCCCATTAAAAATTTCTTCAATGTAAGCATAAAATTTTCAAATTTAAAAAAAGTACGAGGTCTTTCTTTTACAATTTTCTTGGAAGAGTTCATTCCTCCTTCACATTTTCCACAACAAAGCATGCACTCACGGACGAGGCTGGGTAATTTTGCCGCGCAGAACATTCTCGTAAATTGAAAACTTCAGAAATGCCTTTATTATCAAGATGCAGTCCTAATTCCTTCATAACAAATATATTTTTACTTTACTTCAAATTTCATACGGAGCATCTGTGAAGGTATCTCTTATGGAACGAGGTTTATCTTGCGACTGCTTTTTGGTGTGCATAATTCGAAAATTTCGGATCAAAAGATTGTATACATGCCATAAAAGCGTAAAATCGAAATAATATACAATTTAAAGTTTACTGTCACAGAAAGTGATGCATGAACATTGTTTCGTGTAAATTTTGTGCCGTATGAAAGAACACAACAGCATGGTAAAGATAAACTCGGAAAATAGTCTATCCTAGGGGAAATGCAAGAAAATAATTTTTATAAATTTTACTTAAAAAGGTATGGATAATTAAAGTTCACCATTCCACGTATCATTTATTTATCCATTATAAATAATTTATTTAATCAAAAATGTAATCGTTTGCTGCATTTGGCAACATCGAGCTTTGCTCCTTACGCGAGAATACGGGGAAATAAGAACGCATACAAATGCGCAATCATCTATAATTTGGAAGCATTATAAACGGTCTGTAACAGTTATATATCTTCTAACTGTATTTCATTGTTGAATGTCACACTTAATTTGTTTCATCGATTGTTTTTGAAATGAGCTACGTGTTCTTTGAATATTACCAAGTTCCACTTTTTTCAGATAAACGAAGAATTGAAACTAGATTCAAAGAACTCATAAATGTATGGTAAATCTATGCACTTTGTATTTTCCTTTTACGAAGGATGTACGCTTTTGTTTCATTTATCGGAAAAGGGAAAATCGAATCAGGATTTTCACATTTTTTTGCGGAGGAATCTCATTTCCAGAATCCAAGCCTGAGTAAGAACTTTTTGCAACACACGCCGATGGCACAGAGCTGACTGCGCTGGGAAAATGGAAACTAGATTGCTGTATTCACAGTTTGAGAGGCCTTTGCTAGCAAATCTCCTTAAAAGGGAGAGAATTCTTTATTATGGCAATTGATATGGAAGAATATTGTCTTTAGTCAGTCGAGGAGAGGGTGATAGGGTCTGCCATCTAGCGATTTGCTCCTTCATTAGATTTATCATTTATAGAAAAGGATACAATGAATGACTGAATACATCGATCGGATTGTGGAGGATATGGGCAGGAATATATAGGAATAGCCATGGGCTGCCATTCCTACTTAGAGTTAAAGAGGCTGATCGGGAGGAGTGGAGACGGAAAGCAACTGCTGCAAACCAATTTTCGGATTGCTAACTGAAGAAGAAAAGGATTCCGAGAGACATTTCGCTCTGTCGATAAATAGGTAACGATAGCTACGAATCGTACTTTGTGATAACTTGAAAAAAGTTACAGAAAATATTTAAAAGTGAGGAAGCATAATATCTGCAATGTCTTCCAAATAAGTTCTATTTTTGAATTTACATAGCAAATGCATAGGCTAAATCTTCCTTGTCTTGGAGCACGGCTATCAACATACAACCGCGGCCCGTTTAAGGTTTGAAAGCGGCCTGCCAATCTCCTCAAAGTTGGTAATTACATTAGAATCTCAGAAACTTGCATTTTTAAATGAAAAAGTGTAGCGGAAGCCTTTCATTTTCGCTAAAAGAAACAATCCTTCGTTTCTGAACCAAATAACTTGTTACTCTCTTTGTGTACATATTTTTAAGAAATAATTAAATATTTTCTTAACATCTCAACTATAGTCATCCCAAAATTGATACAATCAAAATTAGACGAATTTTTGGCAAACAAATCAGCACAAATGTCATATTCTTTAGTAGTCTGCTTTCGCATGTCCATATATATCATTTTCTCATCACATTCTATTCTTTTCCTTCCTTTTCTTTATTTCCGCATATCCTTTATTGCTAATCCTTATGTCACCCATGACATGAGTCGATCTGGTAATGAGCGTGAAAGAAAAGTTACTCAGACACGGTGACGGATTGCTTAAAAAATTTACTTTACTCCCTGACAATATGTGAACGAAAGATATTTGTTGATCGCTTGAAGCATTCCCCGGGTTCGATTCCCGGTGGGGGCCTACGTGCGAAATGACCTAAGCTGTCGAAGCACTTTTAACAATACTACTACTACTACTTGAAGCATGCACTCCCTGCCATACACCGATAAGATTCACTGTAAAACTAGATGGGTGAGTATGTTGCATTTTTTGTCCAAATATTGTAAAAATACAAAATCCTACCGATCGGATTTCTATGACAAGGATGTTTCATTAAGGACAGGTAAACACTCATGTGAACCTTTCGTAACTCAAAGAATCCGCCTCACATCTCATTTCTATAATTTTGAATTATAAAGTACTCAATAAACTAAAATCGCCATAATAATAAACTAATATTATGTCCGTTTTATGTTGGCTTGTTATTGATAGCAATTTACAATAACTTAATTAAAACTGTTGATAAAGGTGAAATAATTTATANTTAATTAAATACTTGAATCTCCAAATTATAGATATCTAAAAAATTTAGCATACATAGATATTATAAGTTCATTTACTAAAATAGTCCAACAAAGTTGATTCATCTGGCAAGAGCATTGAGTGTTTCAAACATCTCACTCCAAAGAATTTACTTTTGAAATAGTAGTGCTGTCAACATCAAAAGAAGTTAAATATCTTCTAACAACTTCAAGTGCTTGAATAGCTTCAGCAAATTTTGGAATGGATTCTTTTTTCTGTTCTGTTTCTTCATCTACTATTTCATCTCCTTCCTGTAAGTCTTTGGCATCACAGATTTATTCCACATCCTCTAGAGAACCAGAGGTGTTCTCAAGATCATCACATCGGACAAACTCTTCAAAATTTGTGTCCATATCAGGAGAAATTTTCACCCAATTTTCATGGTCAATCACATCCACATTTACATCAATTTCCATATAATTATTACAATTGAATCCAGCTTTCATAAAACAATTTGATATTGTTCAAGTTGTTACTGAATATCATGCAGCTGTTACCATGTGCATACCTTGAAGGATGTTCAGTTTGAAATGTTTGTTCATTTCTATATAAGATATTGCTTTCAGCACTTAAGCCTTCTTGAACTTTGCTTTCATGGGATGAATAATGCCCAAGTCAAGTGGTTGCAGATGACTAGTACAATTTGCTGGAAGGAAAACCACTTCAATATTACGAAGAAAATTAGTATCTGGAGGGTGAGCTGGACATTTATCAATAAATAGAAGAATTTTTCCATTAGCACCACCCATTTTTGCATCTAATGATGTCAGAAAATTTTTAAATATAGATGCTGTCATCCAGGCACTTTTATTGTTGGTATATTTACATGGCAATGTCCGGACATTTGTAAAACACCTTGGTTTGGCAAATTTATCTATAATTAGTGGTTTCAGTTTTTCACTACCATCTGAATTTACACAAAAGCACCGTTATCCTGTCTTTAATTTTCTTAGCACCATGGCAGTTGCCTCCTTTTGTAGTAAGAGTTTTTGATGGGAGAAGGTTGAAAAAAACGCACGTTTCATCGGAATTAAAAATATCTCATGGCCGATAGCCTTCTAAATGTTTCATCAATGTCTATCTCTTCCAATAGTCAACAGTTACTTTATCAACACCGGCACTTTCACCGGAAACACTTTTACACTCAAGTCCATGGCGCTTCTTGAATCTATCGAGCCATCCCTTGGAACACTTAAAGTCTTCTATTTTTAACCTATTTGCTACCATTATTGCTTTCTCTTTCAACACTATACCATCGATGGGAAAATTTGCGGAGCGCATTCCTTCAAACCATTCTATCAGTATCTTCTCCATTTCATTATATGGTGATGGTTTGATATTTTTTCTTTTGTCAGCCTTACATCCAAATTTCCCTTCTTCTTCTTCTAATATTTGATGTTTATTCTTCATTCTACAAAACAATGAAAATGGCGCAAGATTGAATTTTCGCGCAATATCTATCGCGGGCGTGCATGGGTTCTTCTCCACTGCTTGAATGATTTTCACTTTTTCCGCAGTTGTCAACTTTTTTCTTTTACTTGTAGCCATTATTGAACAATCAAATTTAAAAAATAAAAAGGATATCTTTTATTAATGCTCTAGGATTTCGCAGTGATCACAGACTAGCTGCATTTGTCCGGGGCATAGAAGGGCGCGAACATGCTTTCAGACAAGAAGCATAGATTTTTCAACTTAGATTTCTCATATTTATGTAATGATATGAATAAGTGGAGTGGTGGCAAAATGTAACAGGGGTCACAAAATCCGAAAACCAAAAAAACGGGATAGTCAAGCCTTACGCGCGTTTCACACTCAAGGAGTGCATCTTCAGAGGCGAGAAAAGTGACTACACTACTACTACAGTCACTTTTCTCGCCTCTGAAGATGCACTCCTTGAGTGTGAAACGCGCGTAAGGCTTGACTATCCCGTTTTTGGTGGTTTTCGGATTTTGTGACCCCTGTTATGTAATGATATCACTGACAAGCATTTTTAAATGGCACTTATTTAAATACTTTGGATGGAAAAGGTTGCTTCAATATTTTTTAGCCTAAATTAAAGTGACCTCATAGCAATACAGTCATTATTTCCTTGATTGTTCTGTATAAATTTCGCAATACAGAATGAAGTTGACGATTCAAGATTACATTTTCTTGCACCATTTATTGTTCGCGTGTTTATATCATAAGCTTTACTTCCTAACAAGCAAAATGGCGGGATATTAATAAAAGAGTAAAATAACGCAGTGAACATTAATCTTTTATTTAACTAACGAAACAGAATTAACACAAAATGAGCATAAACAAAATCTAATGCAGACTGTCAACCTGTTAGTTAATACTTCTTGGCACCAGCAAAGTTTTCGTGAGGTTATCATTAGTTTCGGACTAAATTGAGCATTTATGTTTCGAGAACTAATTTTCTTTTTCTCTAAATGCGAGTTATAGATTAAATCGAGATTCAGTAATGCATTGTGTATGTACAATTATGGCCGGGACAAAAAAAAAATATTCACTAAATGCGGAAACGTTAAATCGGGGTTTTACTGTTTGTATATATGTGCTTCTCGAGAACCAGACGTTACACAACTTTCAAACTTGAAACATAGTTGTAGCCTTGAATAGGTTCGAGTTTTTTGAGAGTCCACTCTAACGTACACTGCAACACTAGATGCTCAGTCCTATTGTTTTAATAAACAACTTAACAATGCTACTCCTCCCACGCCAAGCGTCCGAGCATGCTGCCATCTAGCGGCCCTCCAAATATACACCTGCTACATAGTTAAATATCTTCCCTGTGCAGAACATAGGCTACTTTTTATTAACCTATTTGTCCCTGGTTCAACTCCAGATGCTTAAAACTGTTTCCATAATAAATACATGTAAAGTTCATTTTTATCGCTTGCAGGGTTTATTTCTTTTGCAAAATTAAATTAGAAAAGAAAACTCGTTAGAAATCAATATATACACCAGAGAAAGGAAAATCGATTACAAATCATTATATTGAAAGATCTAGTGCTTTCCTGGAGTATGATGTGTATGAAGTTTTCACGGGTTGTCCACCAGGTCAAATATCTATTTGACCTGGTGGACAATTAGGCAATTTAGGCAATTTTCTTGATCAGGTCGATTTTGCCAATGTGGTTTCAAAGTTACTAAGGACTAAATGTGCTTTTTGTTGAGTATATCTAAATTAAAATTATATATACATAAAGACTGGTTTCCTCGAGTCAACAGTATGTTTTCAAAATTTAAAATCATTACACTTTCTGATCAACAGCTGAATATAAATAGATCATCTAAACGTTTTTTTTCAAATTTTGTTTACGCATCTGTGGTAACTAATCATTGTTTATAGCAATGTAAATTTTTATGGATAATTCCGTGAAATAAAAGTAATTCCATATTAGTGTATTACTGGAAATTAATTTTCTCAATTCAAGAAATTCTTTTAACTACTTAACAGTAGCAACGTTTTTAGTATCATTTCCTGAATTTAGTAATAAATCATATCTATATGCATCCTTGTATATTTAGAGGCTGATGCAAAGAAATGACTGAAAATTTAATGTTAGGATCTTCCTCAATTCACTATTTGCACTCTTTGAGCAGCAAATTATCAAGCAGTAGCGAATCTCTAACTTCTAGTACCTGGTTGAAAAGGTAAAGTGAAGAACCCAAAGAACTCAAAGATATTTCAGTAGAATAGATAATTCTGTGTTAATTTGTGTCATCTGCCTGTACCTGTGCATAGTTGTGGTCGTCATCAGTGTATCAGCATATCAAATAATTTTATTTATTTTATTAGTTAGGTTATAGGTTAGGTTTAGGTTATTNGTTTTGTATCTGCCAAAAGAAATATTTTCCCCATTAATTGCAGTAACTGATAAAAACTATAGTAAAACCCACTCAAGACACCTTTCAGGGGTTCAATATAAATGATAAGTGGGATAGTATTGTAACTGGGATATAATAAAATTTTATTACTTGTACGATTGCAAACAAAATTGGAAGGGTATTTTTTAGTTTTAGTGTCCTTTAGTGCTGAAAGTCAAGCATAAAAGTGTGATAAATTGAAGTCATTGCCTTGCTTGCCAAGGTCTGTTATCAAATATAAATTTGTTGTAAGAGATCATCAGTAAATTTAGAGGATTTTGTTTTACATGTGAAATAAGTGTATTCAGTGTATTCTCAGAATCTTTCTTGCTTTAGATTTTATTCTATAGAAGTAAGGCAAAAGGTAGCTGGTGATTTAATTTCTAAATGTGTTTTTCCAAACACTCCTTGCATTCCCATAGGTTTACTCAAGGCATTAATCTCCTAAATTTTTAACAGCAAAAATGACATGAAGAGTGGATGAAATAAGACAGATTTACATACCAAAAAGAATGGTGCTCCTTGAAAAGTAGACCTAAATACATCGATTCACAGAAATTTGCAACTAATTTTCTATTTTGTTTTCAGTTTCACTCTCTTATTTTTCCTTCAATAATGGTCATATTTAACCTGGATCAAATTGCACCATGCTGTCCAGAATTACATTCAATGTAAATTATGGCTGAATTCAATGTAAATAAATGGCTGAAAATTTTCAAAATCAATTTTGGCCAAACTTTTTCTATGCAAAAGTTGTAACAAAGCACATTGTTCTCCTTTAAGAAATACGTCTGGCTATTAGATTTAAATTGTGTCCTCACAATGTTGGTTGAAGTATTCAAACCAAGCTTCATTTTTGGGGAAGTATTTGCAGCATACATTAGAGAATCACATCTTCTAAAGACATATGTTGAATTTTATTCTATTTTAATAGGAAAAGGCACAAAAAATCTGTCTCCCCCTCCCTCCGTCTCTCTCCTGTAACTTATGGATAAGTATGAAGGTTCTCCTTGTAATAAAACCCTCATTTAGCATGACTATGATCAAGGTAATGTTTTTAGTCCTATGATATCACTCTTAAAGGCATGTTAAACTCTTAAGTATAATATTTAGAATATATTATTTATTTTTAAAATTTGATTTCCGAGAAACTAAATCAAATTTTCTAAAAGTATGCAAGCATAAAGTATCCAACTTTCATTAAGTTTTTTGCACTAATCTGAGTAAAATACAATTACTTTTGTCTAAAGAAATAGACTGATTTGGGCAGGAATTACTACATATTCATCCAACTAATATTGTTGATGGCTTACATAGATATTTGTGTTCATCCATCAGCTTGAAAGTGATACTTTTTCAATGGAATAACGAGACTTCAAGCAAGTGCCCTTTCTTATTTATATCTACTACTCTGAGCAGAACCTCACCCAGACTATCTGCCACACAGGTGCAAACATAATTTGCTGCCCTTTAAAATTAAATACCAAAACCATACTTTTCCTGATTTACCAGTCAAAATTATCTTGTAAAACTTTGAAAAGCCATTGTTCTATGACTTAAATCCACAGTATACATTAGTCACAAAACATCAGTAACAATTATGTAGATTCTGTATGATGACACAGTAAATTGTCATTATGAATTAATAGTTATCACAACTATATATGATCATTTCTAATAAAAATTCTTTGTCAACATAAAAAACTTTGATTGAATCCACTTAAATCCACAAATATTTCTTTCTCATCTTGAGTTATCCATCATTCTTTCCTCTGTTTACCAGTCTTAAATTTCATATCATAACCTCTCCTATAGGTGATTCCACATTTAGTTGACAGTATGCGATCTTATGGAGCTTCATTTCCCGTGTATTTCCCCATAAGGAGCAAGGCTCGATGTTGCCAAATGCAGCAAAACTTTAATTTTTGATTACTATTGACTATTTTCCGGGTTTATCTTTATCACGCTCTTGTGAGGAAGGCTTTCTTTCATTCGTCACAAAATTTACATGGAACAATGTTCATGCACTACTTTCTGCGACAGTAAACTTAAATTTGTATATTATTTCGCAGTTACGCTTTTATAGCATGTATACCATCCTTTGATCCAAAATTTTCGAATTCTGCACTCCAAAAAGCAGTCGCTAGCTAAATCTCGTACCGTAAGAGATACCTCTACATATGATTCGTATGATATTTGAAGAAAAGTATGAAAATATTTTTGGTGAAAGAATTAGGACAATATCTTGATAACAAAGGCATTTGTGAAACTTTCAATTTACGAGATTGTTCCGCGTGGCAAAATTCCGCAGCCTCGCCCGTGACTGCCTGCTTTGCTGTGGTAAGTGTAGAGGTGGAATGAACTCTTCCATAGAAAATCGTAAAAAATGATCTCGTACTTTATTTTAAGTTTGAAAATTTTTACGCTTGCATTGAAGAAACCCTTACTGGCTATTTGCAGCCCAGAAACAATTTTTCTTTGCGAGTTATTTATTTTCCAACTTACAGGAACTTTTGCGAAACTCGGCGAACATGGATGCTTTTACAGTGTTATCACTTTTGAACAGAAAAGGATGAAGATCTGATTCTTTCAATTATTAATATAGATTGAATATGTCATAAAAAATTTATACATCAAGTCATAAATATTCCTTAAAAATTTGTGTAAGTTTTCAATTGATTGCTCAATACAACATTTGACAGCTTTACTTCTAGCTTACCGGAATTTAAATACACCGTAAGATTTCGATGTCTTTCCTGTGAAAAGCAAATATGTGATATGGCAGTGGGAATATAATGAAATACTGAATAGTACTGAGCTGTACATGTTGAGCGCATGCATCAATCCCAAGGTATCTGCTACGCAAACGCTTGCAAATGCTTTTTTTAAGGATTTTGCAATATCTTTGTTACTCAACCTAAACCAGAGTTAAATCCTCAGCCAAAAGAAACATCTTTTTACGTCCCGACAATTTCAGCAAAATTAGAGTTCGGCTTCTGAGATTGAAAGTTTTCTTAAAATAAAGCACACCGAAAACTGTAAACCTAAAACTTTCCATTTACGACTGAGAAAAAAATCCCTGCAACAGAAGGAATGGCACGTGCCTCCCTAATTACGGTTAACAAACCAGCTCAGCTCAGGGTACAACTGCTATGGTAGGTTAAGTCATAAAACATCTGGGCAAACGTCGCAAACTTGATGCTCGAGAAGTGGTGACCGTAAGTATTTAGTTTGCCTCTGGATTTCACTGAGTATAGAAGTTGTGTGCCGTTGTATTGAGTCGAACAGTGCTGTGGAGTTTATTCCCGAGTGATTTGCTTTTAACTTCGTTCGATCACCATGTCTGAAGAGAAGAGAAGGCGAAAAGGGGAAAAATTGAGAAGCCGTGAATGGCAAATAGTATTTAACGTTCTTACCTATTTCCAAAAGTCTCTCGGTATTTCCAAAGCATGTAAAGAGGCCGCGAAAGCCACTGGATGCTCTCAGTCGACAGTTTAAAGGGTAAAGAAAGAAGCATCTCGAGGCGCGTTAGTGACACCATCGAAAACTAAGAAAGTTACTCAGCCGTATAAAAATGCGAGATGTGTGATTTACGATGATATCGTAAGATCGGGAGTGAGAAGGAAAGTGCATCAAATGTTTCTTCAAAATATTCCTCCAACTCTGAAAACCATATTAAGCTCCGTGAATATGGACAAAGATTTACCGGATTTTAAAAGAACTACCTTGTACCGTCTTCTGACTGACATCGGTTTCATTTAAGAACGAAGGGGCCGACACAGTTTATTGATCGAGAGAGACGACATAATCCGTTGGCGTCACAATTACTTGAAACAACTGAAAAAATACCGAAGGGAACGGAGAAAAATTGTATATACCGACGAGACATGGATAAATATTGGTCAAACAGTGAACAAAGCTTGGCGTGATCAAGTAATTAATTATTTTAAATTTGATTCTGATACTGATGTTTGTCGATATCGTAAAGACTATTAAATAATCTAAAGGACGAGTAAATGCTAATTGAACTTAGTACTTTGCGCTGCAGAGAAAATGCATTGTTTTTTATACATTACATATACATTCTATTTTACTTAAAACCAAAATATTAGTAACTTCATGAAAAATGATCAGTACAAATGCGTTGAGGGTAACTACATAAAGAATCGGCATAAAATCTTTATTGCAATCATTGTAAAGTATACCATTCAAGATTTTCTTTATTTTCTGTAAAACAGTTTACTATTCACTAACTTTCCGATTTGTCGAGCTTTAAATGGTAAACTTTGTGTAATTATCTTTTCATGTTTCTTTTTGAAAGTAGGTTTTAGATAGATTAAATCCCAGCTCGCAAGCTAATAATGCATTACCATTCTTTAAAATGCTTACTTCTAAGTAATTCACATTGTATTAAGAACTTTGATCCCAGCCGAACTTAAAACCTTGAGCATAATACCTTCATTTAACAAAAAAATAATTCTAGATTCTCAATATGCTCATTCTAAATACTTACAGACGCAAATTCAAATTTCGCACTGTACGGTAGGGCAGCGAATTCAAATTTGGCGCGGTAATCAGACAGTGAGTAAGTTTGGCAACAACGTTCGCCATAAGCGCAATAATGTCAACTAAATGTGGAATACACTATAGATAAGACACATGCATCACAAAAAAAACAACAAATGTTGTTGTAATAATAATAATGGTTGGCAATGCTCCTTCTGCCGCACTTTAGATGCTGCTGCCTGGTTGCACTGTACCCCTTGCACCCATAAGATGGGTATGACTCTCAGTATATCTATATTCCTGGAGCCCTGTACCTCTTAAATTGCATAAACTACTAGTTCATAGCTCAGTAATTATGGTAGATATAATTCAAGGTATAAATAAACACAAAGTCCTTTGTTACTTCATGTTGATTTATACCTTGTTATGGCTTTCCACAAAGCCAGGCCTACCCATATTGATTATATTTATAGATATAATGCATCCTTTGGATGACATTTTAGAAAGTTTATTAAGGCATGACAGAAAGATTCCAATAGAATTTATGATGAAAAGATCCAGTCAATCCTTCAATAAGAACGTTTAAAAAAAAGTGAAAAGATCATGTTATAATAACCACTATATGCATAGACTGTAAATGAATAAATAATTGAGATTTGTCTTGAAGAAGGTGACAACAAACTAGCACATGACTGTACCTCCACATGCAGCCTCATCAGAACCATCCAAGCAATCTTCATGTCCATCACACCAAAAATCTTTGCGTATGCAAGCTCCATCCTTACATCGCCATTCATGCTCTTCACAAGGTCTCTGACGAGCTGGTTTGTGTGATCGTCGAGGACCCTCTTTAGAAGAATCATTGCCTCTACCATTAGTGGTGTTATTAGAAGTGCAGTTGGCTTCGTCACTCTCATCTATGCAATCTGCCACACCATCACAGTGATCACTCAGTGGCAAGCATAAGTCAAGGTCGCAAAAAAACTGAAAAATATGATATTTATAGAATCTGATCAACTAACAAAGGTTTTCAGATTATAGTAAAAAATTAGTAGTTTTCAGTTATAGTAAACAAATAGAAAAACTTGATAGAAATAAACAATGTAACATAAAGAAACATAATATATAAGGACGGAAAACACTTTTCAAGAAATCACCAAAAAGTGACAAATTTTGATTTGAGATTTGACTGAAAAGAACAGTATGAAATGGAGATATTGCTTACTTCACAACATCGACCTCATATCAACGATATATTTTGTAGTGAGAACCTTGAAGTCTATGGGATTAATATTTATTCAATTATTGTTTTATATTATTTTATTATTGATTTATTCAATTATTGTATTGACATCAATCACTGTAATGCAAGTCAGTCTCTTACCACCAGGGGCAAGCATGCTCATTGTAACACAGCATTTAAAATGGAGAGATATGCTTAAACTGCTTGATGCCACAACCAAGAACATTATCTATGGTAAAGCACAGTTATTTATCTAGTATATGAACATTAATCGACAAAGCATGATACCAAAGAAAGATATCTACTTGTATGTTACCAATACAAATGCAAAATAATACATGGAATTCAAATACTAATTAATAGTAATAAAAGATACTAAATAATCTTAAGTTAGAAGAGAACAAATTCTTTCATCCTTCAAATATCTTGCAAGCCTCTGAAAATTAAAAATCAGGCTAACAAAACTCTAATCACTATTTCTACCAACTCTAATCACTATATCTACCAACTCTATTCATTGCAAAATATGAAGAAATCAGTTTTAAACCTAATTCTCATTTCAAAAAAGAAAAATTTAATTGAACTGATGAGCATTTTTATGTTAATATAAACATTTACTTTAAACAAGCTTAATGAGGATTTTTAGCAAATATCAAGAAAGTAAGCACATCAATTTGTTTTATTACATACAGTAGAAAATAGACAATTAGCTTCTTCAAAATGTTCCTATTGCTCTCTATTTTGTTATTTCTTTGTTTTCTTGCGATAAAAGTGGCAGTCACTTGCAATTTTTATTTTTCATAGCATGAATTGAATTGTCTAATCCTTTAGCACACTGACTGTTGTATACACTGGCCCAGATGGGTAAATGCAGCATAAATGTCACTATTCAGTGAGTTTATAATAAAGTCATTAAGATTCTTTAAAAATATTATGTATTGAAACATGTGGAGGTTGCAGAAAAGCAACCACTCACCGTAAGGCACCCAGTATAAGAACCAAAATATGGTCATTTACTAAACATATTATATAAATACCTGAGAATAAGATGCAGCATGGTTTTTGGGATTGCATTCTTAATCTATCATTATAAATACCATGGACATTGCATATCCTCATACAAGACTTGTCCTGATATTTAACCTTGTATTCTTCATGAAAAAATGTGTCTTATTTGTAGGTATGTACAGTAATAATAACACCTCATTTTCTACATATTTTGGCTGTCTCTGTTTGTCAAGGATCTGTATCCTATCATACAGTAATTAACCATGCTAATCGTTAATTAAGAGTTTACTGTATTTATTAAAATTGGTAAAATCATATATTTGAATTAATCAAGTTTCCCCGTGAATAAATCTGATGAGTGAATCTGGTAGATTTAATTCCTCTCAACACTCATTACTTTCTGGAACAATTTTTTCTTCCATAAGGTCATTGCCAGGTCATTAAATGGGCCCTTTGTAAGAAATGTACATAAAAGTCTTTTTTATTACCAGTAGGGTCTGTTTCATTTTCAAATTGGCCACATATAAACAAGAAATCCATGCCATAAATTACATAAATGCCCTCAAGTTTGAGAATGCTTCTCAATATTCTTACATGATTAACAGCTTATCAAGTGATCATTAGTCTTACATGGGTGGTCTTTTATTTTTCTAAATGAAATCAGCCTCTAGAAAAGTTTTAAATGATTTTTTTCCTATCACAAAACATGAAGTGACAAATGCAAGCTGTGATTAAAGATCAAACAGGTTGAGTAAATAATGAAAAGCAGCTTACAAGCTAAGAGAGAGTTATCTAAGTGACTATGCTGAATGTAAGTTCACACAATAAGTGAATCCTTATAAATTATGTAAAACACTTTTTATATTATATTAAACACATTATAAGAAGATATTTACATCCATTCCTTTGGACGGTACAATACTGTTGTGTAAAAATGTTGTGTCCAGGTCATTGAGGTTTGTAAAAAGTAATTTATCACTTATAAAATAAATAGTACAGCAATAATTAAAATAATGGCCCTGGGATTCCCAAGGGTGTAAATAGTCTTATGTAGAGATAACAAATAACTTTTCTGGGTCATGCATGAGCCATGTATAAGATACGTATTAAGAAAAAATAATCAAAAATGAAAAATTATTTTCTAAAAATACTGCTGCATTACCTGAGATGATTGCTCACAGATCACTTGGCAGTCTTTTTCATCACTGTTGTCTCTACAATCATCGTCTCCATCACAGAAGTAATCAGTTGGAATGCATAACTTATTGTCACAAGTGAACTCAGTAGGGTCACACTCTGGATAAACTGTGCATTCAGAGAAAATATTTAGTGAAAATTTTACGCAAAAAATCATTATGATAATAATGCAACCTCTATTACAATATTTCTTGCATATACATTTTATTGTAAAACCCACTCAAGACACCTTTCAGGGGTTCAATATAAATGATAAGTGGGATAGTATTGTAACTGGGATATAATAAAATTTTATTACTTGTACGATTGCAAACAAAATTGGAAGGGTATTTTTTAGTTTTAGTGTCCTTTAGTGCTGAAAGTCAAGCATAAAAGTGTGATAAATTGAAGTCATTGCCTTGCTTGCCAAGGTCTGTTATCAAATATAAATTTGTTGTAAGAGATCATCAGTAAATTTAGAGGATTTTGTTTTACATGTGAAATAAGTGTATTCAGTGTATTCTCAGAATCTTTCTTGCTTTAGATTTTATTCTATAGAAGTAAGGCAAAAGGTAGCTGGTGATTTAATTTCTAAATGTGTTTTTCCAAACACTCCTTGCATTCCCATAGGTTTACTCAAGGCATTAATCTCCTAAATTTTTAACAGCAAAAATGACATGAAGAGTGGATGAAATAAGACAGATTTACATACCAAAAAGAATGGTGCTCCTTGAAAAGTAGACCTAAATACATCGATTCACAGAAATTTGCAACTAATTTTCTATTTTGTTTTCAGTTTCACTCTCTTATTTTTCCTTCAATAATGGTCATATTTAACCTGGATCAAATTGCACCATGCTGTCCAGAATTACATTCAATGTAAATTATGGCTGAATTCAATGTAAATAAATGGCTGAAAATTTTCAAAATCAATTTTGGCCAAACTTTTTCTATGCAAAAGTTGTAACAAAGCACATTGTTCTCCTTTAAGAAATACGTCTGGCTATTAGATTTAAATTGTGTCCTCACAATGTTGGTTGAAGTATTCAAACCAAGCTTCATTTTTGGGGAAGTATTTGCAGCATACATTAGAGAATCACATCTTCTAAAGACATATGTTGAATTTTATTCTATTTTAATAGGAAAAGGCACAAAAAATCTGTCTCCCCCTCCCTCCGTCTCTCTCCTGTAACTTATGGATAAGTATGAAGGTTCTCCTTGTAATAAAACCCTCATTTAGCATGACTATGATCAAGGTAATGTTTTTAGTCCTATGATATCACTCTTAAAGGCATGTTAAACTCTTAAGTATAATATTTAGAATATATTATTTATTTTTAAAATTTGATTTCCGAGAAACTAAATCAAATTTTCTAAAAGTATGCAAGCATAAAGTATCCAACTTTCATTAAGTTTTTTGCACTAATCTGAGTAAAATACAATTACTTTTGTCTAAAGAAATAGACTGATTTGGGCAGGAATTACTACATATTCATCCAACTAATATTGTTGATGGCTTACATAGATATTTGTGTTCATCCATCAGCTTGAAAGTGATACTTTTTCAATGGAATAACGAGACTTCAAGCAAGTGCCCTTTCTTATTTATATCTACTACTCTGAGCAGAACCTCACCCAGACTATCTGCCACACAGGTGCAAACATAATTTGCTGCCCTTTAAAATTAAATACCAAAACCATACTTTTCCTGATTTACCAGTCAAAATTATCTTGTAAAACTTTGAAAAGCCATTGTTCTATGACTTAAATCCACAGTATACATTAGTCACAAAACATCAGTAACAATTATGTAGATTCTGTATGATGACACAGTAAATTGTCATTATGAATTAATAGTTATCACAACTATATATGATCATTTCTAATAAAAATTCTTTGTCAACATAAAAAACTTTGATTGAATCCACTTAAATCCACAAATATTTCTTTCTCATCTTGAGTTATCCATCATTCTTTCCTCTGTTTACCAGTCTTAAATTTCATATCATAACCTCTCCTATAGGTGATTCCACATTTAGTTGACAGTATGCGATCTTATGGAGCTTCATTTCCCGTGTATTTCCCCATAAGGAGCAAGGCTCGATGTTGCCAAATGCAGCAAAACTNTATTGTAATAATTTTATTTAAAGAACTTGATACGTGATGTTTTAATGTTTTCTTGATTACATTCATTAACGAATAGTTAATTATATAGTAAATTATACAGTTGAAAGAAAAGAAAGTGTATTAGTGAAAAGAAAGTCGATGACTTAGAGGTTTGAAAAGACTGTAAGCCATAGTTCGGCAGACAGAACTTACATTCAAAGACACACAGGAAATCCTGAGCCTCCCATTTGTCTCTGAACACAAGTTCCACCTGCTGATGTATGGCTTACAGTGTTTTTAAACCTCTAATTATTTAGTGTCTGCTTGAGTTTAAGATGATGTTTTATCCTTTCTGGACTTATGGAAAAAAATTGGTTTTTCAGAAGTAAAATCTTCGACATCAATTGCATAATCTAGACATTTACGTTTACCAGTATAGATACGAACATAGTAAAATTCTGTTTGAGTTGAAGTTTCATCGACATGATCTCAATTCACAAAAATTTCGTAGGAATGGTTACAATTTACTTAAAATAGATTAAAAAAGTGTCCATGCCATTACAGTATAAACTGCAGCAATGTTGGCACATTGGATTTAAGAAAACATCACAGGCATTTTTAGTTTTCCTCTGATTAGAGATATTAGATGTTGATCAACTGAATTCTTGAATATTTAACCCTTTTAGTGCAGCGGGCCAATATATCGTCTCTAGAAAAAAATTTGTTCAACTTTATGACATTTAAATAAAAACATTTGTATTTCAGAAAACATAAAAATATGTTTATTATTATTAACCAATTTAAGCTCATCAATTAAAAAAACGCATATAGATATGTAAAAAAATAGCTTTATATTGTTTTTTTTTCCTAGTTGCTACAGTTTGTTAAAAAACCCTATGCATTTCACACCAGTACCCCAGGAAGAAGGATAGCACTAAGAGGGTTAATTATTTCTCACTTACTTAATTGTACTTCACTTTCAATAATTGTTATCAAAAATTAATCTTTTCTGTTGTGGAGCTCTAAAAAAGGGGGAAGTTATCTTAGATTCATGCAAATATGGTATTCCAGCTGCTTTTCAAGCCTGTTGAAAAATTTTAATTCCTTTGGTTTTCATATCTTTAGGTTATTATTTATATATCTATGTTAATTAAGATAAATATTCAACCTGAAACCATTATAAAAAGCAAAAATGCCTTAGTATAAAGTTTGTATTTTTTTTTGTAGTCAATGGTTGAATTCCTTAGCAAGCAGCTCAATGTCACAGAGTTCCTTGACTAATAAGAATGGAACCATATTTTCCTTTGGTAAACTTTTAATGTCATAGAGAAATGTAACCTTCAAAACCATTCCATTTTGGCTGTCTCCATGAGATCCAGGTATGTTTCATAATGCTTTTCCATACCATCTTTTGCTAAAATTCATAAACATATTCCCCCACCAAAGTTTTCTACTTGCATGCAAATCACATAATGTCAATAAAAACTCTGTTTGGTTTCATGAGCAGCAACAAAATATGCCCACAGAAACATGTAATTGAATATGACAGAGGCATAGGCACGATTTAAGAAGGGCAATAGCCATGGAGTAAAGGCAAATTATCTAGGGGCAGGCAAACTTCCATCCAAGTTGAATCAAAATGGAAACAGATTTATAATTACATATATCTGTGCATCTGTAAATATTCATAGTTTGTTTTCAATTTTCCTATATTTCAATGAAACATCACTGTACTGGATTCTACAATTATTCTTTTTCTGAATGTGGAATTTTTATTAACTTTATGCAAAACTGGAGCAGTTCCTGAATGTTCTTTTGGCAGATAGAAAAAGATAAATTATAAAAGGGCAAAGATTACTTAACTTGACTACACTAATCTTACATTTTGAATATTGGAATCACAGAAAGAATCTCTAAGTTCAGGGTCTTGGGTTTCTTGTTTTCATATAGCAATTTTCCATTCATTGCTTCTTGTAAACTGATACTTCCAAACATAATATTTGTGGCGTGGCTTGTACTCCATGGGTTGGTTAACAGAAAAAGGCCTCGCATGCTTTTCCTTCCCTGTCTTTATACCCTAGTTCTGTAGGAGGGGAAGGCCACAGCACTTGCGAGGAGTAACGGCAAAGCATGGTCAGTTGAAACAGGCCGAGTATGCTCAGAGCAAGTATGGCATTCCGGGCATATACGGCTCATCCCCCCCCCCCCCTATTTCCTTCACCTTTGGAGCAAAACAACTTCGACTATGGAGGCAAAACAAACAAACCAAACAAAGAGTAGCCGAAATTCTCATCCTTGAAGAGAGTAAGTGTCAGTGTACACAAAAATAACAGTTATGCACCAGACACAATAATGTTCTTTAAAGCATAGGATCACAGATTCTTTCCAAACACCAAAACAGACAAATAAAAACAAACTCAACCACTAGGGGGTATTCCCATCGGATAGGAGCGGGAAGGAGAACAAAGATAAATTGGCCAATGGTGACCGAAATAAGGAAAAGGAATACTTCTCGCAAGTAACTTCCTTACAGAAAAAACAGTACCAAGGGTAGTGTGTTTATATATATATCATCATCATCAGCCATTTTCAATCCGACGTCGGATGTAGGCCTCTCCAAGCGCTTTCCAATTCTCTCTATTCTGAGCCTCTCCTTGCCATGATACCCCTAAATACTGAATGATGTCTCTGTTCCATCTGTCCCTTGGTCTCTTCACATCTCTTGGTTTCCAGTTCAGAACTCCTGATGTCCATCGGTTGTCGTTTCTCCTTGCAACATGGCCTGCCCACATCCATTTCAGTGATCTTACCTTATCTATGATGTCTGTCACTCTTGTCATCTTCCTAACCCAGGTGTTGCGTTTCCTGTCTCTTCTTGTGATTCCAAGCATACATCGTTCCATACTTCTTTGTGTAGTCTGAAGTTGCTGGGTTATTGCTGCATTTAACACCCATGTTTCACTTCACTTCACCAGTTACTTCATTCTACCAGTTATGACATATGGAAGTGAGTGACGGTGCCGCCCCTGGCGGCACCGTCCAACACAATTTCAGACCTTCTTTGTTTTTTGTCTGAGAGTGGCGGGGTGATCGAGAAGAAAGGGGGTGACGAGTAGTAGAGTAGGGTAGAGAGTGGACGCTCCTGGAAGATAGAAGAAGCCTGACCAGTCAAGGACTAGCCCGACCCCAAGCTGGAAGGCCGTTACATATTGGCACCCAACTCGCAGCCATGACTGGAGGAAAAGAAGAAAATAAAGTAAATGTCAAAGAGAGATTTTGAGAATTATAGCACCAACCCAGTGATACCAGTCACCCATAGCGTCTCCCACAGAAGATTTGGGAGAGGAAAGAAGAAATCTCTAAAGATTTGAAAGGGATAATAAAAGAAGCGGTGTCGCTTGTCGAAGTTGCAGAGGTTAGGATCGAAGAGAATGTCGCAGCCATCACAGAAATCAAATCTCATCTTGAGACTGACGCTGTCTGACGCAAATAGACGAGCCGAGAGCCAGGAGAGGGATGCGAAGATCCGCGAAGAAATAGAAACATTAAAAGAAGAGTTGAGGGTTGAAAGGCGTACAGGAAGATTAGATGCACCTAGCCCTCTTCAACTCGATCATCTTCCAAAACCCCGGTTTGCGGGATGATCTTCGGAACACCCAGTTCAATTTCTGAAAGACCTGCAGTCATATTTCACTATTCCAGATGAGGCCCAAAAGAGGTACTTGCATAATTTTTTGGAGGGGAACGCGAAAATTTGGGCTGACTCAGTATGTCCGCAACCCAAGACGTATGGAGAACTCAAGGCCGAGTTTTTAAAAGATTACTGGAACTTACCAGCCCAGTATTTGTACAAATCTAATATACTCACTGGAGTGTACCAGGCGAGTAAGGATGGAACCATGTTTCATTTCGTGAACAAGAAAATCGCAGCATCCCATTTGTTCCAACCTGCGATAAGTGAAGCCGAGTTGGTGTTTGCTATCATGAAGCAGTTGCCCTCCGCGGTCCAGAATCTACTAAAGACAGCAGATAACTTGACCCTTGAACGACTCCAATCTTTAGTAAATCACTATGACCAGACAGAAGAAGAGGAGAGGGAGACCCACCATGGGGAAGGCAGATCCCAGGGACGATGGTTTGCAAATCCAAGAGTATGGAGGGGTCGTAAAGGTCAAAGCCCTAGATTTAGGGAGGTAACAGATGAGAAAGACCCACCAGGACGGAGAAATGGCACGGGAGGTGAATTCTAACCGCTGAACGATCGCGATTCCCCGTGGAAGGAAAGATCCAGCGAGGAGAAAAGGTCAAGCAAGAATTTCGAGTGCCAACCGAATATGGCAGGTTTTGAGTTATAAGGGGGAGGTAGAGAAGAGGCAGAGCACGAAGCGGAGAAGTATGAAGTGTTTCATGGTGCGATAATTAGAAAAAGAGGTGAAGGACTAAAGGGGATAAATTTTGCGGTTCCTATGGCGATACGAAATGAAATTGTCATGTTTGTGCATGCATGCTACAGCCACATCGGTGCGCGAAAGACATTTGCATTACTTAAAGAAATTTACCACTGGAAGGGTATGGTGCATACCCTTCCAGTGGAAGGGGACCCTTGGTCTCTTTCATGCTTCTTCGCTGCCCTATCGGAAATGAATAAATTCAAATCTCTCTGTTGCAAAGGAGGTGTATTTTGTACAATCTCCACAAATGGGAACCTGATTATTACTTTTGAATTATGAGATGATTAAGCTCTAAGGCGTGAGGAATTTCAAAACGGTTGACAATCTCAAGATTGCGGTAACCAACCCCTTTGGCGAGGTTGTCTTCACATGGAGATTTTCTATATAAATGCCTCAAGAAATAAAAAAAAATGGATGAATAATAAATGAATATGTGAGAAATAAATTACTGAATGACCGCAACCCAGTAATAATTTTTTTTTATTACCAAAACTAAGCAAAATCACATACCATCAGAGCAAGTCTGTCGACAAAATGTATGTACAGAAAATGGAAAAAAAATACATAGAAAAAAAAAACAACTGAGATACCAGCTCAGGCTCACCATAATATGAAAACCATTAAGGAAATGGGTTAGATGACTTGGCACTGACTGATTTTGTGCGGCGATTTGTCCCCATGGATGAGACATGGGTCCACCACTATACGTCAGAAACGAAACAGCAGTCGAGGCAGTGGGTGGAAGCCAGTGGTTCAGTGCCAAAGAAAGCAAAGTCGATCTCATCTGCAGGAAAGGTCATGGCTAGTGTGTTTTGGGATGTGAAAGGGATCCTGTTAATTGATTACCTTGAAAAAGGTAGAACAATTACAGGGGAATATTACTCCAACCTTCTTGACCATACCTAAATTCGCGAGAAGAGGCCTGGCTTGAAGAAGAAAAAAATCATCTTTCACCAGGACAACGCACCTGCTCACAAAGGTGCATTGGTGATGGGAAAACTACAGGATTTGGGGTACGATTTGCTCGGCCATCCCCCTATTCTCCTGATTTAGCACCCTCAGACTTCTATCTCCTTCCAAACTTGAAGAAATTTTTTTCTGGGAAGCACTTCATTTCCAATGAAGAAGTTGAGAAGGCCGTAGAGGGATATTTTCACACAAACGAAAGATGTCTACTGCAACAATATGAGTAAACAAACTACTTGAGAGAATAAGTTGAAACTTGTCTTACAAACTAATGACATGTGCCCCCAGGCAGGGATCATAAATTTTTGCTTATTGGAACGCCATCTCTGTGTCAGGCCAAGAAATTTTCACCTTACCCTCGTAGGTCGAGTACTCTCACCCCTGTAAATATTCCGAAAAATTCTTGACCCCATAAACATTCGGCTTCTTAGGTGGAATATTTCTTCTCAGCCTGGGTTAGAGTACGGCTGGCGAAAGCTACGGGAGCCATTTGACCCTGTATAGTTTGCGAAAGGACAGCGGCAATGGCATTAGAGGATGCATTGGTGTGAAGAACAAACCTTTTATCAAGATCAGGGATTTGTAATAAGGGTGGTGAGGCAATCTTGATTCTAAGTTCCCTGAATGCGCATTCTTGTTCGGGCCCCCATACGAACGTACTATATTTCCTTTTCAATGAGTTCAAAATCGCTATCTCCGAGAAGGATTTAATAAACTGCGCGTAATAGCTACACATTCCAAGAAAGCGCTTTACCTGTTTGAGGTTACATGGAGTGGGGAAATCATTCACCACCTTAGCATTATCGGGGTCGATTCAAATTCCTCTTGAGGAAACTTTGTCCCAGGTACTTTATCTCCCTTTTCACGAGAACAATTTTCTCTGGGTTAAGAGTAATGCGTGCTCGCCAGAGCCTCACGAACACTTCCATCAAGTGTTTTATATGACCGTCAAAGGTGGACTCTACGATATCATCCAAGTAATTGAACACACATTCATATTTGATATCCCCAAACAATTTGTCAATCAATCACAATAAAATCTGGACCCTAGTGCAAATTCCAAATGGCAAACTGTTATATTCGTACAGGCAGAAGGGCGTCATGAAGGCCATCGTGCGTCTACTGTCCACGGTAAGCAGGATTTGGTGGTAGGCCGAATTAAGGTCAAGAATTGAAAAATACTCTGCCCTCCGAAAATGAAGAAAGGCATTCTCCATGGTGGGCAAGGGGAACGTGTTGAAAACAATTTTTTTATTCAGGGCTCTGTAGTCTTGTCCCTTTTTTGAAGGATAAACGCAGGGCTCACGTAAGCTGAATTAGACTCCAAGAAGCCCTTCCTCAACAATTCCACCACGTGGTTTTTCATTTGTCGTATTTTTACGGGATTATATTGGTATGGTGGGGAGTAGTATCTAACAGCAGGAGAGAGTATTGTATTAAATTCGTACAACCTAACTCTTTGGTAATGACATCGCCATACACAGTAACAAATTCCTTTAATTTCAAATCTTGGCCGCGCGTCAGGAGACTGGGGCAAAGCGTAGCCAAACTACCGTCATTTTCTCTGCTCGCAACTATTGGGGTTACCAGCCACGGTTGACTTTGAAATGAATAGGTATAATTAATGAAATTCGGGATCATGCCGGTCCTGCTGATGAAGTCAGCGCCTAATATTATCGGCATGGGTGTTGAAGGAAAGAACCCGTGATCCCAAGACAGTCCACCTATTTTCACGTGCAGAAAGACCTTTTCCAATATTTCCAATCTACCTTCCACGCCGCAGCACATGGTGAATCACGGGCTAATTTTATTTGGTGAGAAATTCACGTTTCGGAGAAAATGTTCGTCCACAAAGGAACGGAAGGCCCCAGAATCCAACATAGCCATCGCAGCAACTGTATTCACTGAAAACTCGATTTTAGGTGCAAAGTCATTCTTCAAGGCGGTAATTCATCTGCAGATCGCCACAGTCATCCCGCGGTGGGCTCGTGGCTTTTGCCCGCTGTGTTTTATTCGTTTCCCAGAACATAATCTGATCACAAACCATGGTTGTCGGAGGCCGGTCTTCACGGTGGTGCATTCCATGCCACCTCTCCTCTTCTGTGCTGCCACGGTGGTCTTCTCGGCTGCGATGGTTCGCACCAGGGATTTCTAGCCACGGCAGCATTGCTCAGACAGATCGTCCACCATTTCACCCGCTGAGAGTAAATAGCAGTAGGACTCAGTGACCGCACACCTTTCATCATAATGGCGACCCCATTTGATAAGGTCTTCCAAACTACCAGGTTTGACGATCAGCTGGCAAGAATAATCCGGATTTAGGTTTCCAGATATTACTACCACCAACTGTTCTTCGGGAAGTGGTTACTGCAATCTGTCATTCATCTTCTTCATTAACAGTATGTAATCCCCAAACCTTTCCCACAGTCCTTGTGTCCAATTGTAGATATCCAGCCGTAGACGAACGTCGTAATTTGTGGGATTGAAGTTCGTGCTGGTGAATTGGTTTGCCCAAAACCACTCTCAGGCCCTTCCTTCCAGTACTTCTGGTAATAATGTGAGCTGCACCGCTTTGTCTACCTCCATATGAACGATAAATCGGTGCCATTGCAGAAGGAAACTTCCCACACCTTCTCTTGGTTCTCCCCCAAAGCGGAGGTACCACCATTTGGTAGCAGACACAAGGTGTGATAAAAAAAACTACAGATTACAATGAAACATTGATTCAAAGAAAAATAACAAAGATGAAATTGAAGGTGAAAAATATTAAAATTTAATAATGATAGGGTTCCCTAACTGGGTGCATAGAAGGAAGGGCAGACCCCAAGGACCTTCACCTGGCTATGTCAATGGTGCTTACATATATGAGATTTTTTGCAAGTGTAAAGGCACACATGTTTCTATGAGTACATGTATATACACCCATTAGAAACCTTTGAAACTTCAGGAATAGGATTGGTATGAGAGCAAATTTATAGATTCTACTTACCACAGTCAGCATGCTCATCAGAATTGTCCCCCTCCCCACAATCTAAATCAGAGTCACAAGTCCATGAGTGTGGAATGCAACGCCCTGAAATTTCACAGCGAAACTGTGTTGAGAAGCAAGTGGGTGCCACAGAGGAGCCGTTACTATGACAATAACTTGGGGCCTCATCCGAACCGTCAGTGCAGTCGATATCTCCATCACAAACCCATTGGTTTGAAATACAACGATCTCCATCACAATGAAACTGGTTTTGATTGCAGGATACAGTTTCTAAAAATTTAAAGGATTGAAGAAATGCAAATTATGTATTCATTATCAACTTCTGTAACAAAACTATTTGCACAAGAAAATTGAGATAAAATGCCTTCCTTTACCAAAACAACTTTCCAGCTGTTTATAAAAGTCAACATAATGTGATGACAGTAAGATATTTTTTTTTTACTTTACGAAATATACTTTTTTACGAAAAATTTGAGAAAGAAGTAGTTCCTTATATGAACCTCTTCACATAATTCAATATGTTTATTTCTTAGTTTGTTGCTGCTGAGAAGAATTTTAATTAGAACTTAAATGAAAATAATAAATTAGCCTAATGCCACCTAAGAAAGAGATGCTATACTATCAAATATTGGCAAAATGAAAAAAAGGAAGCATCAACTGCCATGCAAATCTTCAACCTGATAACCTGGTAGCCTGATAGTCAAGGTCAAGTACTTGTTGCATCAAGTTTCACAAAATACTAAGATAATACATCCAAGCAACTGCATTCTACTTCAATGTCTTAATTTTGGCTATACCTATCTTGTAGATCACCTTGGTTACAAACTCATTCAGCCACATTTCACACAGCAAGAAACATTCCAAATGGTTTGCATTGATGAATCCAACTAGACTAGGGTAATGTTTATGGAAAGACATAATGGGATATACCATATTTGCCACAAAAATGGCTAAAATGCAAGACAATCCTATGTTCTTAGTCCTACAAATTAGAAAAAAATGGTATTTACCAATTTTCATGAACACTCAACATATTACCAAATATTATGATTATAATAAATGCGAAATAAACATTTAATTACAATTTTTCAGGTAAATAACTAAATAGATGATACACTGTAGTGCTTTAAAGTTGAGAGTTAAATTTGCATCTTGTGCATTACAATAATAACTTTGAAATTTTTAAATCACTTCATAATACTTAGGTAAAGGTATTTATGAGAAGGAGATTGATATTAGAACTCTTTTGCATATGAAAAAGAATCATATACATATTAGAGAAAAATGTGATAAAATTGTGATTCTACAAACATAACAAATGACTTAAATTGTAGATTTCAAGATTGTAAATGTATATTTAATTTTATTATTTTCTATTTTAATCAATTCAATCATGTTTCAATGGGCTGGCTTCAATGGTTCAATGGAACGGCTTCTATGGAGGAGGCCGAAACATCGACAACGATGGAGATACTGAACCGGCTGGAAACCCGAGAACGCTTCACAGAACTGAATCTGTTTGCTCAGTGTACCAAATAATGTCATATTTAATTGAAAAGCATCTGGGAGTACCCAGATCTCAGTTACTAACATACTTCAAGAAAATCATGATGAAGATTCTAAGATTCATGCTAAGAAATATGGCCTCAATTTCCTACTAAACCAACCTATTTACCCTTCTTAGGGTAACTTAAAGGAGAGAAAAGCTGGGCACAATGAGTAATTTCAAAAATTAATCTCGTTCACTAAAAATATCTACATCATGTGGCCATTGGACCTCAGAATAACTAAAAGATTTCAGAGTAAAGGATTGCAGTGATCTAATAAGATGAGAAATTGAAACTAACCACAGATACCACCAGGAGAAGAATCTTCATCAGAACCATCAGAGCAGTCTTCATCTCCATCACATACAAAACGTGCATCAATGCAGTGCAGATTTTTGGCACACTGAAAGAAGCCGTGGGAGCATCTGGATGGCCTTGTATAGTTCTTCTCCACTTCACAGAGTGATGTTTCTAGTGCACCTGAGCGTGTATATCCATCTCTACATCCACAAACTGGTCCATCTGGAGTTGTGAGGCACAATTCTGGACAACCATTGTTATTCACAGAGCAGCCATTTGATCCTTGATTTTAAGTCAAGAAAAGTTGTTTCACATTAAACGGAAAAAAAATCATCAAAAGAAGGCAGTCATAAATTCAAGTGAAATTAATCAGTTATTACTAAGAAGAATGTAACCATATAGCAAAAGAAACTTTTGAAAAGATAAAGAGATAAAAATTCAAAAACTATCCATATTCAGTTTCTTATCATATGATGCTATTGCAAGAATAGATGAATCTACGCTGATTTAGAAAAGAAGATACTCAGGAAAGTAGAAGATGGAATAAAAGGAGCAATTGATGAAAATTAATTTTATATGAAATTTTAAAGCAAAGACGAATCTCATATAATGAGGTAACATGAGCAAACCTGATAAATGCTGGCATCTGAGTCACTACTTGTCATTTCCTTTGCATTATATTTCAGCTTTGAGAGTATTTTTTACATTTTTACTTGAAGCTACTTCAAGATGTCCCTTTCCATTTCAACAGAAAATTTCAATTGGAACTACTTTCTAATAATTAATTTATCAAGGATCACTAAAGTCATATAACCTCCAAAATATTTATTCATCAACATCTCTGCTTGAAATATCAAATTCATTGAGCATTAAATAATAATGGTGGTACTAACCTTCCAAAAATGTAGCTTTGAAAAAATAGCATAAGCTCTATCCACTTTAAAAGAAAGGGACAAAATATCATCCATTCGATGATAAAGTAAAACTTAGCAATAACAAATGTCAAATTAACAAATCATTCGATAATAAAAATCAATTCAGTCCTACTACTTTACATAAAATTGTAGTAATTTTATACACAATACAAAAAATAACAATAATAAAATGTAATTTTTACCTTTGCTACACAAAATACAATGTCAAATTTTGAAAATGATCTAGTGTTTTTCTACATGACAATCATCATATAGTAATCACAAAAGTTGACCAATGATCTGCTGCTTGCGACAAATTTACTCAAAATAAAGGACATTTCTTTTTCTAGGATGTCCAGCAAATTCAGAATTCAGAACCCATAGGCCAGCAAGATGCGAATGACCTTTGCGGAATTAAACTTATGTTATCAAAAATACAAAATTATAATAAACCTACTATTACTACAGCTACAAATTACCTAACATTATTAAGTTGCATTATAAAGTGAACATAAAATTACAAAGAAAATCAGAATTTAAGTCAGATACTCAATTCTTTCATTGAAATTAGAGACACAGAAAACTGTGAAGTTAAGCATAAGTCTATTTCTTACATCGATGCCCCATTGGCATCAAATAAAATGTGATCTCTAGGGGTTTTCTCAAGTATTTGACCCTTATAACATGCTTTACAAAGTTACAGCAAATAAAAAAATCCATGTTTAGGCCACATGGCAAGAAACCTGAATTTCATCTTCAGTGCTGCATGTTATTATTTTTGTAAAATGTATACAGAAGGAAAGTGAAGAAAATACCTCCATCTAGGAAAGAGAAGAAAAATTCTTAACGCTGCAGAATTAGGGAGGCACATCAGAAACAGCCTTTCCATGGGGAAAAGCCAGAAAAAAATTTCTATAAATTTTACTTTAAGAGATATGTATAAATAAAGTCCACCATTCCATATATCATTTATTGATCCATTATAAATGAATATTTAGTCATGTTGAAGGTATTCTCTTATTTTTTTTTCTAAACCAGAAAGTTTAATTATAAGACCAAAACTACCACATGGATTTTTTGCCACACCAATACCATTCAGCAAACTTCTGCTCTAACTGTTTCATGGCTGCCTATCACTTTCTTATCATCATATAACCATTATCATCTATTGAAATTATAGTTTTCATTATCAGCTGAGATTACTCAATTCTAAACACACCATTTCTACCATTTAAAAATTAAACAAATAAAATTCTGCTTAAGGATAAGAATAAAAATCTTTATAAGTAGCTGAGTAGAACATAAATAATGTACAAATCAAAGTTAAACAGTAATACCTACCAGTTTGGGAGGAATTGTCAAACACACGTATTTCAAAAAGTGGGGGATTTTCAATGCTAAGTGTTTCCAAGGTCATATTGAGTAGGTTGAGTCGTTGCACAGTTCCATTTTGAAATTCAGCCCAGAAGAGGAAGTTATCATGGTAGGCAAGTCCATATGGATGATCAAGTTGTTTACCATGAAACACCACCTTAAAAAGATATTACTTCTTAGCAAACAACATTTCTTACTACATGCAAGTGAACATCAATAAAATTTGTTATCACAACCTGTCATTTAGATGGATCAACCAACTATCCCAAGAAAATCCTGAGGTAACATTAGTTTCTGAATTCAATGAATTCATTTATCATCTTTCAGAATTCCATGAAAAGGATTCAATAAATTAATAAACAAACTCCTATATTTCAATATGGATGGATACTATAGAAAAACTACTCTATAGAAAGTGTTTGAATGAAAAGTTTCATTTTCCTAATCCTGTCCGTTAGTTTAAAAAGTGAGTGTAAATGTTACGAATTTCGTTACGACGCCAAAAAATAGGGTATTCAGCTCACATTTACAAAAAAAAGACCCTCTCAAAACTTTTTCGAATAATTTGTAAAAGAAAGAGCATGCTGTTATCCCTCTAAAATGTAGACTTAATTTTTCATCGCAGGCATATAATCCCTAAAAAATGGGATGAAGTTGCTATGGCAACATCTTGTACATTAGCATACTCATCTATAGCTGATTTTACATTGTGTCACTTAATTTTCGTTATTTCCTGATTAACTTTGAGTCTTATGTCGTCAGGATCAAATAATTCAGGGAATTATGTTCCTGACATGTATCGGCCTGTTATTCGAGTTAATTATTTCTTCTAAACTGTATTATTCGGAGAGAGGCCATGCCAACCCACATGCCTTATGTTAGAGGACCACTTTACACTCTTCTAAGGATTACTTGAACTTAATAGCTTAAATGCACATCTGTGTTTACAAATGACTTTGGACACACGAGATAAAAATAAGAAATGCAGAAAAAGTTTTTCCCAGAGCAAGGGGTAACTCTGTATTCGGCAGCTAAGGTTATTGTAAGCCAGGTCATTTATATAAGACTTCGGCGGCTAAAGAGTTAACGTGTGTTAGAGAATGGATGTGTGTTTGTAATAGAGCATTATGATTTCTATTCATAGAGAATATGAGTTTATGTTCACACAAAATTTCATTGAAATCAGTGATGGTCGAGCGGGGCACTTCTCTAAAATTGTTCCACTTGACATGGAATACCCCGGGTATAGTACAAAAAAAATTAGTTTGTAAGATTTTAGATTAGAATTAATCTGCTCTTTGTTACCTGATAGCCTAATGTCTATTCAAAGTAGTCCTAAGCTTAGTTTTAGTCATTTTCCAGATTTTCTTAGATAAATCGAATAGTTTTTAAATCAAAGTTTAAGAAAAAAATACTGCCGCCAGGAGATACAGCATTAAAAATTGTTGATGCACAGAATGGGTTAATATTTTTTCAGGGCACTTCCTGAAAAGTAACATAGCTATAATTCTGCATGTGAATAGAATTTGTTACTATATGTTATTTTCAAGGTTTACCACCTATAGATTGATCCATGGTTTGATGTCAGAGAAGGTTAAATATTACTCTGTATGTAATGTAGAGGAAAATTGGATATTACAATGGGCTGTCCCCTTGAAACCACAGGGAAAATTACTGGAGGTGCTTTTGAAACAAAATTTAAACAGATATCTCCCAAAATGACCCTAAGTTTGATACAAGGCACTCAAATTTCCCCCATTTCATATACAATTTATAAAGCTTTTTAATATTTTTAAGGGAATTTCCCGATTTCACTATTTTTTATATTTAATTTTTTTTATTTTAGACTATTTCCTAATTATTACTTGAATTGATGCAGGAGTACATCATTTTTCATCAAAAGGAAATCCATTGTACAGTTGGAATTCATTTTTAGATACTGAAATTATTGCAACCTGAAACCGTTAGCTACTGTTAGTTAACTGAAAAGTTATTAAATAACTAGTTAACACCCCCGTCAAGAACAACAGAACTTAATTTAGTTTAAAAATATATCTATTATTTATTTAAAAATATATCTGCTCCTCTTAAGCCAGAAACAGTCCATCCTAAGATCATAATAACTCAATATATTTCTTATCATTATTTATAATATTTATTCTACTGTTTTCA
>KZ308752.1:1225965-1247279 GCA_000376725.2 Ladona fulva | reverse complement strand
TTACTGGAATATCTATTTTCTCATGCAAAGCTTATTATCATCCATTGGTCTCCATTTTTAACGTTTTCTTCCATTAATTTTCCCTCCGTTATTTTCCATTTAATGTCATTTATCGTTGTTATAATTATTGATAGTGAATTTTCTTTTGATTTTCATTCATATTGAGCACCATTCATACGATTCTGGGTAAAAAGATTACTTGAGGCATCCTAGAATCTTATTTATCAATCAAACTATGATTATGAATTATTATTATTAATTTCACTCAGTGAATTACTATGAAAATCATTTTAATATAATAAGGGAAAATATTGAAAATTGAATGAATGTTTAATTACAATGACACCACACAGATTTTCATCTGACCTCTCTTTGCCATAGTTAAGGTTTGATGACTATATTTTTCACGGCTTTACCTCTTTACCAAGACAAGAGGCAATACTACGTAGGGTCCAGTACTAAGTTGTAGCTTCTATCACACAAAAATCTTAGGAATATCTGTTAATCAATTAGTTGAATAGGCAGCTAAAAGATCGTTTGATTGGAAATGTCCTGTCGAACAGGGTGTTAGCTAAACCTGCTGCATGCTAGTCACTCTCTTTCGGTTCTGCCATACAGAAGAGTGGGCTTCTCATCCATCCTAAATTGGACTCCTAGTAAAAACTCCTGAAAAATATCTTCCTCAAAAATAAAGACATGGATATCTTCATTCTGTTGGGGAATACCTGTGGCGTAGATTAGAAATTGTGGTCCAACCATTTCCCATCTTACTTTTGATCGGTTGCCGCCAGTAGACCCTTACTTTAGATACCTGCTCTGCAGGGGTGCGGTCAGGAATCCCCATTAACCCTTTCAAACATTCTCAACCTTGTAAACGTATGACCATCCGCAACATGCAAGAAAGGGGGTTTTTCTCGTTAGAGTTCAGCTTCACCTATCGTCAATTCTATGGTTCCTTTGGGAGAACAGACAACACCTTTCTACGAGCGAAACAAAAGAAAATGGAAATAAAGAAAGGAATGAGAAGGGGATACTCCAAGGGCTAGGGTAACAGGGAAAGGCTTCCCTACCTTCTGGATGAAATGGGAGAAACCCAGATGAGAATTTGTCACAAACGGCACCAAATATCACTATCATTGCAAGTCAGTTGCTGACTTGCAACAATAGTTTTATTTGGAGAAATATTGCGAGAAGATTGCACGGGAGTTGTGTTGTGGGAGTTAAATAAGTTAGAGAGAGATTCAGCATCAGATAAAGATTTGGACTGCACCATTTTGCAATAAAAATAAACTTGATTTAATTACACGGATATTTGTTATGGAACTGGCTCAGTATTTTCAGAAAAGTGTTATTAGACAGTTGGTGTTATCTCATCCTGAATTGACGTTAAATAAAGGATTACTCCAATACCACCAAGAAAAAGGTGGTGGTTTAATAATCCTTTATTTAACGTTAAGGTTACCTTCTATAGTCCATCTACTTCATCGTAAATTAATCAATAATTTGATTNTTCTTTACGAACCCGGGGCACGTTACAACCCTTACCTTAAATTTACACACAAATTTGAATCAAACCACTCTGTCAATTTTCTGGACTTATCCATTTATATAAACAATAATTCCTTCCAATTTGCCATTTACAGAAAGCCTACATATACGGATCATAGAGTTCCTGCAGCCTCAAATCATTAACCTTTGCAAAAATTCTCCTCTTTCCACTCTGTCCTTACAGACTTCTAAATATCCCACTTTCCCCTGAGAATTTTCAAAAGGAACTAGAAATAATCCATTTTATTGCCAACAAAAATGGTTACCCCGCATATATTATAAATAAAATGCTGGGGGAAAAACAAAGGAGGCTTGCAATTCAGCATGTCTTCTCTGTTAGTTCTTGCCCTGATCCCATCATCTGGAGACGCATTCCTTTTATAGGCAATTTAAGTATTCAAATATCCCAACTATCACTTAAAAATATCATAAATGCTGCCATCTACAACCTCTCCACCCTTAAACATTTTCTCTGTAACCAAAAAGACAAGGTTCCTCCCTTAAAAAAGTCGGGTTTTTATAAAGTATGGTGCTCTGATTTTCCAGCAATGTACATTGGACAAATCGGGAGAAATTTTGAGATGATCAGTTTGAAGGAACACAAGTCATCTATTAATTCAGGTTCCTTCAAATCTGATTTTGCCAAACATCTCATTATTGCCAACCATTTTACTCCAAAAATACTCTACATAAAAAATAAGAGCCATATAATAAAATTTACTTGAGCAACTACAAATCCTGCTCCACCAAAAAATTCCAAACTGCAACTTAGTCAACGAACACATTTTTCAATCTCTCTCTGGCCTCCTCACCCTACCACTCAAAGCAACATTCCTACCACATGACACGTAACTCACTTTGTTATACTATGTAACCTTCTTTTCCTAATCACCTTTACCCTTCCCCTTCCTTCCACCTACCTTTCCCCTCTTTACCTATAAAAGCCTAATACATCCTGTGTTCCTTGGCTTGAAAATGACTATAATTAGTTGAAACTAGTTGGCTACGAAGGAAGACCACGCATGAGGTATATGGACCAGATTATGAAGGATGTGGGGTGTAAATCATACGAATAAATGAAAAGGAAAGCAGAAAGACGTAGAGAATGGAGTTCTGCATCAAGTCATGTTGCTGCAAATCAATCTTCGGATTGACCACTTGAGGAGACGAAACATTTTGTGGATCAGTAAAAGTTATTTGTATTGTCTTTTTTAAGTTTTGTTTCATTTAACAATTGGAGTCAATTTATCTTGGTTTTATGGAAAAATTAAAGCTGTAACTGAAATTGGGACTGTGTAAAATGAGAGGTAGGACAATCCATTACAATAAAGCTAGCAGTATGCATGCAACTTTTACTCATATAACATATACTTATACAGGTTTGGTAGTCCAAATTCCCTTTTGAATGTCAAATTCATCCTTTTACAAATCAAATGCATCCTTTTGTCTGTTTCTCAACTGCAATATTTTCAATGTTATTTTGTTAAATAAATAAAATCCTAGCAAATTTATCCAAATGGGTCATTTTAGTGCATTTAGTGTGTTTCATAAAAATGTTATGTATCATTTATGTACAGTGACCTGCAAAAAAATGTTAATACCCTCTCACATTTTATAAGTTTTCAGTTTAGCAGGAAGAATAAAATTTAGGATACAAGCATCAAGCAAAGGGTTCAGCAGTAGATGTAGCAACGCTGCCAGAGGCTGGTACCGTTAAGCACTCACTAAAACTGCAAAGACACAATCTTTTCCTTGCAATTTCCAGGCAAAGTATGATTTCTATCATGTAGTCGTCAGCTACTTTTCATTATATTCCCCAGGAAAAATCTTCAAACAAAATTTCTGAGAATATATTGAATTTATTTTCNATATTCTGAATTTTGTCACCTTCATTAAAATTCTATTTGCAAATTTAGTTCTCAGTATTTAGCGGAGCATTTTAATTTCCATCTCCATAGATTTATTCCATGAATGTCAATTTCATTGTCATATGACCAGTTTTGTATATTTTTCTTTGAAATATAACTTGAAGTTTACTTGTTACTTATACTTCTTACTTACCACTTTTTACCTGTCATACAACTCAAGGTAGCCATAATAATTTTTTCATCTAATATGCGCATTCGATAGCAAATTCAATCAAAATGTATCTCGAGCAAAACTCAAAACTCTGGAAATTTTTTAGGAAAAGCTGGAAAACTCAGGGAAAACAGATCTAGAGATTTGCTGGACACCCTGATATTCCAGATGGGGCCTAACTAATGTAAAGTAACATTGCTCTTTAACTTTTTCGTCACATCTACTGACAATATGCCTAATGAAACCAACCTTTCTAATTGCTTTAGTAATTCATGAAATCAATATTCAACAATGGCCTTAGTCGTCAAATGGATGGGTTTTTTATTTCCCAAACATTTTACAAATTTTCCGTGTATTTTATAAAAATTCTCACAATTTCGAATGTATATTAATGATTCACAACTAAAATAAGATTCTATGATTATTTTCCTATCTTGTGACACTTTTCTCAATTTGTAGGACCATTGTTTCTAATTTAATTTTGTAAAAGAAACAATCTCTGCAACTCATGAAAGGTAATTTACATACATCTCTTATGGAAACGTATTATGGGCTCCTGGGTTCAAACCTGGGCCTTTACAGAGATGAGAGCAGTTTTCCTAAGGGTTTGAGCGTCGTAGAAGCACAATGCAGTCTGCTTCAGATCTCTAAGTCAAGCCGTTTCTGAGAATAATAGGGGACGGACAGACAGACATTTGCTTTTTATATATATGATGATGCTATACTTCATAATGAAATAAAAAATAATGCCCATATGTGCACCCTGTGACACTCTTAAGTTGGGCCGCCTTTTTTTAATTTGTTTGTAATTACGGAGGCGGCCGGTAGAGTAGGAAGGTTCCCGGAAGCGGGAGGTGGAAGGGGAGTCCGAGTGGAAGAAAGGAGGAGTTTGGCGGGCAGAGAAGGCCGGACCGCGGGCAGGAGTGCTGTCTCTCGCTGCGAGCCTCATTTTCTTTCTTGTATTGCTTCATTGTAAATATTGAATATATAGTTTTTTGTTTAAAAGCCACATCNTTCTACTTTTTTAAGTCATGAAAGCCTACTTTATGTACACCCAGTTCCTCATAAATCTTACCACCCTGTATGTAGGGGCAGTGAGCTTCAGGTGAGCGAGCCTTGAGAAGAGAGAGAGAGATAGATAGATAGGAGAAACATGGAGGATATACTCCAAGTCTTACTTCCACTTAGTGTTTGGGTGGATTTTTTTACGTTATTAACATAACAATCATTTATTAGTACCCATGGTTTGGTGGCATTAACGTAGCAGAATAGTATTATACCAACACCGATGTCGGAATGCATGAATTTAGTGGTTTAAAATCGGTTGTAACGATTTCGTATTATATCTTGCTTTCCTTCTCACAAAGAGAGGAACGTCACTCATGAGATCCCATTATTTTCGAAGGATCAAGGCAGGTGACCTTGAAAACTTTGCGTTTAGGAGACGGCTAGAACAGCATTTCAGGGATATATTCACAAAGCTTGCCTCTGAGCCGGCTTCTGTTCAAGACTGGAAGGGGAGAAAGAAAATTTCCGTGCACTTTGAGTTACTGTCGGACCAGAAATGACCTTGAATACGACGCATTTCCTGACAAAGATCCTCAGTTGTAAATAGACATTATACATTGTTCAAAAGAGCAATTATTTGCCTTTAAAATGATATATATGATTGATTTTAAAATGTCTAATATCCCCTGCTAAATCATCATCATATACATGATGATGATTAAGCAGGGGATCCCGCTTTATCAGAGTTAGTGTGAATCCAATCCGTTTACGGAAAAGTAATGCAAATTCATGAATCGGCCATCTCTCTCGGTATTACAGGAATATCAACTTTTAAATAAATGTGTGGTATAAAGCCATGGAGTTTGCTCTCCATTTTTTACATATGATCTTAATTCATTGGATAAGCTGCGGAATTAAAAATCGTCGCACTTGACAAATTTTATTATCTATGCAGTTGAAATTTTTACTATATCGTCTAAAACTATTTAGAAAAAAATTATCTAGAATAGATTTTTCTGATTGAATTAGGAGGACAGATACAAGATGTCAGCCTTTCANGATTATGAAGGATGTGGGGTGTAAATCATACGAATAAATGAAAAGGAAAGCAGAAAGACGTAGAGAATGGAGTTCTGCATCAAGTCATGTTGCTGCAAATCAATCTTCGGATTGACCACTTGAGGAGACGAAACATTTTGTGGATCAGTAAAAGTTATTTGTATTGTCTTTTTTAAGTTTTGTTTCATTTAACAATTGGAGTCAATTTATCTTGGTTTTATGGAAAAATTAAAGCTGTAACTGAAATTGGGACTGTGTAAAATGAGAGGTAGGACAATCCATTACAATAAAGCTAGCAGTATGCATGCAACTTTTACTCATATAACATATACTTATACAGGTTTGGTAGTCCAAATTCCCTTTTGAATGTCAAATTCATCCTTTTACAAATCAAATGCATCCTTTTGTCTGTTTCTCAACTGCAATATTTTCAATGTTATTTTGTTAAATAAATAAAATCCTAGCAAATTTATCCAAATGGGTCATTTTAGTGCATTTAGTGTGTTTCATAAAAATGTTATGTATCATTTATGTACAGTGACCTGCAAAAAAATGTTAATACCCTCTCACATTTTATAAGTTTTCAGTTTAGCAGGAAGAATAAAATTTAGGATACAAGCATCAAGCAAAGGGTTCAGCAGTAGATGTAGCAACGCTGCCAGAGGCTGGTACCGTTAAGCACTCACTAAAACTGCAAAGACACAATCTTTTCCTTGCAATTTCCAGGCAAAGTATGATTTCTATCATGTAGTCGTCAGCTACTTTTCATTATATTCCCCAGGAAAAATCTTCAAACAAAATTTCTGAGAATATATTGAATTTATTTTCTGTATAAATCAAAATTCTTGAAGTTTTTTGATGTCGAATAGCTAATTGATACTTTGAAGAAAAATAAAGACCTCAGCACCCACTCCAATGACTCAAGCAGCTGAGGCCATTATAAAGCGATTCGCTCATTTTCCCTCACTCGTATTGATCTCATTGATTTGATCACCAAAAACAATTTTCATGATTGTATGTCAGTGAATTTTTCATTAAAATTAAGCAAACTTATCATTTTGTAGTATAGCCATGTTTGAATCATCATAATTTAATTAGTTATGAAATTCATGTTAGATCACTGAAAGAACTTGTTTTTTACAAGAGCGGGAATACAATCCAAATGTAACGTATTTGGAAAAAAGAGAATGAAATAACACATTAGGCTATTATACATTGTGTATGTATACACACACACAAGTAAAAGTTGTTTGCATACTTCAAGCATTAAGATTATGAACTTTTACCTGTCATATCAAGGACTATTCATAAGAGTATTATTACTTACTACGTTATATATAGTATAGTCTGCTATAATGTTGTAACCTAAGGCTTCAAGTTTTCTACATGTTCCTTATAAACAAAAACTTAAAGCGCCCTGGTATCAAATCAATTATAAAAATTAGGAAGAAGACTACTTGCCATATGAAATGTTGCCAAAAATTGTATCTACTTACCAAGTTAAAGCTATCTATCTTTTTTGGAAGTGCCACAAAAAATATTGAAATCCTTAACGTACATTTTAAACAAGCAAAATTTGAACCATCCTAGCACTGAACCCAGCAATATTGGGGTGGATGTCCATTTAAATTATGCTTCAGAAACTTCTCCAGTAACAATCCCTTAGGTTCCTAGTCAACATCATACTGGGCAGTACCTCAAAATAATGACAGTTTCCACTACTTCTTCATATAGAGGAATATTTAACCTGCCTTAACATCAAACCATGGCCCAATTTGGAAATGAATAACCCTGTATATGAAATATAGTCATAAATCACATTCACATGCCAAATTATAGCCATATGACTTTTTAGAAAACACCCCAAAAAATATTAAATTTCACCCTGGGTATTTTAAATGGGTAAAATTTGAATGGTCCCAGCATTTAACCCAGGATCATTTAGGGGGCTGTCCATTTACATTATGCTTCGGAAGCTCCTGCAGTAACTATCTCTCACATTTCCAGGCTGTATCATATTTGTAAATACCTTTATGAACTGAAGTACTACCATAGAGTAATCTTATAGAGGGCTTGCATCCAGCCAATAAAATGGTTGTAATTTTTATGACAACAGCATCAAATGATTACACAGGGCTCCTTTCCTTACAATTAATAAATAAAATTTCACCTTCTAAATACTTCCAAAACTTTGCTTGAACTGTTGTTCAAAATTCAACAGAATAAGAGCCTCGACCATTAAATTTTCCATTCATTGCAAAAATTGACACTGGATGACCTTCAAATTGGAATTCAGATTCAGCATAATGTTTATCCTTAATTTTATCTAACATCTGATTTTTGTATGTCAATATGCTTTTGCCAATTGTTTAAACACAGCTTATGAGACCTTGACATGTTTCAAAGACTGATTGTTCTCAAGAGCTACTAGAATTACCTCGAAACATTTTTTTAAGACAACAAAATGACAAAAGAATATGCACAGTTTCAAAGATCCGAAAATATTATGTACATTCATTTTCATGCATTCCACTTTAACCATTACCTCTCTTCCTGTTCCATCCAGACCAATGCGTTCAATTTTGTCAAGATAAGCATCACACCAATATAGTTTCTGAGCAACATAGTCCAGGCTCAGTCCATTGGGCCACTGTAGTTGATCATCTACAAACACAGTCCTTTGCCTCCCATCCATCCATGAGCGTTCAATTTTACCTTTCAAATTACCTCCACTGGCCCAGTCTGACCAATACATGTAACTAGAAAAGTAAAGTAGTTTTATTCACATGTTACATAATGGCTTAGCCATGGTAAGTTGCAAAGTGTGTAAAAATTACTATTAGATATTTAATTATGCATCCCTGGACTTTGTTGATTTATTGCAAGCTTAGTATACAATGCAAAAGAAGAAGGAAGCAATAACTAATAATTCTGCAATGTATGCAGTCGATTTCTGCTGAGACCGTCTGCAACCATAGGCAGAAGAAATATATTTTGACACAGACTGGGTGATTTTCATCTACAGATTACTTTTTCAATTTCAGGTTTTCCAATTAATTCTTTTTTTAAATTGGATATTTCTACTTAAGTTTTGGCTCAACACTTTAGCTCTATTCAGTAAAACATGCAAAAAAATTTTTTATTGAGCCAAAACTCTTTAATTTTACCATCCAACTAAATTCCAGCGAACATCTGATAAAAGACAGTTCCATTAAGCAATAAGAGTACTAACAAAAACTCAGTAACAGTATATCATTATCAAACAATTAGGAACTTTGATTACTGATGACTAATTAAATTAATGATAAATAATGATTAAATTAATTAATGCTATGTTTTTGACACATATAAAACTTGGATCAGACCATCTCCTTCAAGCATCTTAACTGATTAATGTTTAAACAATGTAATTCAACTCACCCTCTCTTAGGGTCAACAACAATAGCACGAGGATGTAACATATTCCCATAAATGATCATTTTCCTTTTGGAAACATCATCCAGGCGAGCCACACTAATAGCCATCAATCCTTCATCTGTCCAGTAGATATTTCTACCCATCCAATCAATTGCAAGACCCTCACAATTATTTATCCCTTGGTCCAACAACGTTTCACGGGAAGAACCATCCAGCTTCTGACGCTCTATCACATACCTAGTATTAGAAAAGAACAGTTAGCACAAATATTTTAATTATGTAAGAAAAATGTATACAGATAAATTAAGCAGTTTCTTTCTACAGTGGGCAATTAATCGACTAATATCGATTGACATGGCTTCATTGCATGAGAGAAAATGCACAACATTCAAAGATTCCAAAATATTATCTTTGGTGACTAGTTTTGCTATCAGGTATAAAATTATAAATGAGAAGGTTCAACTAGGGAAGGAAGAGGGAGGGGCAGTATAATAAATTATAGGTTGGAGTAATAATCGCCTGTAATTGTTCTTTTTCAAGGTAATCAATTACCAGGATCCCTTTTGCTTCCCAAAACACACTGGCCATGACCTTTCCTGCAGATGCGATCGACTTTGCTTTCTTTGGCGCTGAACCACTGGCTTCCACCGACTGCTTCGACTGCTGTTTCATTTCTGGCGTGTAGTGGTGCACCATGTGCACTTGAGACTGGTGTGTCTCATCCATGGTGACAAATCTTCGCACAAAATTGGTCAGTGCCCTCTTGAATTGGTCCAATCATTGCTGCGAAAATCACTTGCGCATTTGGTTTGGATCAGCATTCAGAAAATGCAGCACCCACCTTGCGTAGAGCTTTTGCATCCCCAATTCTTTGTGCAAGATGTTTCGCACCCTTTCTTCCAATATCCCCACGGCCTCAGCTATCTCATTCACCTTCACTCCCCTATCGTCCAACACGATATCGTGCACCTTTTCGATGTTTTCCGGTCAGGTTGCTGTTTTTGGCCGTCCTTCACATGGGTCATCTTCAAGGGATGTGCGACCATGTTTAAATCCAGCTTCCCACTTTTTAATGGTTGACATTGAAGGAGCAGAGTCCCAGTACACTTTTGTCAACTTCGGATGAATTTCCTTGTTGGTTAATCCATCCAAAACGAAAAAAATTATGACCACACGATATTCAAGTTTATCCATTTTAACGAAAAACATGAAAGACGTTTAATGCAACAATATGTGTAGACAAATTACTTGAGAGAACAAGTTGAAACTTGTCTTACGAACAAATGACATGTGCGCCCAGGCAGGGATAACAAATTTTTGCTGCTTGGAATGCCATCCCTGTGTTATGCCGAGAAATATTCACCTTACCCTCGTATGGTGAAATTTTGATGAATTATTTTTGTGACAGAAGTTGTGAAGGACTGGGGAATCGGCTGCTTACTGTTGAAATAGGAGATTCCAAAACCAATGGATGAAACGGGATATTTGAGTACATACATATCCTCTTCTTACAACCCTTAACCAGTCCTCCTCAGATATATGACATTCTCAACATACATCACCTTCCTCATTTCGTTTCTTTCCTTTACATTAAAACTTTTATGAAACAATCCCTCACATTAGCCACATAGATTCTGACATAAAGCTGCCAAATCTCCCCACCACTTTCCTCAGTTCTTACATTTTTGTATAGACTCAATAATGTCAGGCTTTAAAAGAACTAAGAACTAACTTTAAAAGAAGAAGAAGTCCCTGGCAGCTGCCCGGCCCAGAGAACAAGCTGGATTTCGCAAGGGATTCAGCACTATGGACCACATCTACACGCTGCAAGAAATTATCAGCAGAATGAACGAATACGAGATGCCACTAGTACTCTGCTTCGTGGACTATGCCCAGGCCTTTGACTCGGTAAGTACCTCCTCCACACTGGAGGCACTGGGGAAACAAGGGATAGATACAAAGTACATCCAACTTCTACGCAGCATCTACAAGGACGCCACAGCCTCTGTAATGCTGCATGAAGAAACAGAGGAATTCCGGATTGAGAAGGGAGTGAGACAAGGCGACTGCCTTTCACCAATTCTTTTTACAGCCGTTCTGGAAGAAGTCTTTAAAACCTTAGACTGGGAGGAAAGAGGCCTACGGATCAATGGAGAGCACATCAGTCATTTGCGTTTCGCAGATGATATAGTACTCTTCGCAACCAACGGTGAAGATCTAGCATCAAGACTTCAAGAACTGAACGCGGCTGGGCAGAAAATAGGACTCAGGATAAACTTATCGAAAACTAAGGTAATGTATAATTCTTTTGCAGCACAAGTACCAATCCTACTACAAGAGGTACCCATTGATGTTTGTTCAGAGTACACTTACCTGGGACAACTGGTTACGACAGGAGAGAAAAACAGGATTAATGAAGTGAATCGAAGAATGAAACTAGGCTGGAGTGCCTTCGGAAGAAACGCCCATATTCTGAAGTCGAAAATGCCAATGGTCTTGAAGAGAAAGGTCTTCAACCAATGCATTCTACCAGTTTTGACATATGGAAGTGAAACATGGGTGTTAAACGCAGCAATAACCCAGCGACTTCAGACTACACAAAGAAGTATGGAACGATGTATGCTTGGAATCACAAGAAGAGACAGGAAACGCAACACCTGGGTTAGGAAGATAACAGGAGTGACAGACATCATAGATAAGGTAAGATCACTGAAATGGATGTGGGCAGGCCATGTTGCAAGGAGAAACGACAACCGATGGACATCAGCAGTGCTGAACTGGATACCAAGAGACGTGAAGAGACCAAGAAGAAGACCAAGGGACCGATGGAACAGAGACATCATTCTGTATTTAGGGGTTACATGGCAACGAGAGACTCAGAATAGAGAGAATTGGAAAGTGCTTGGGGAGGCCTACATCCGACGTCGGATTGAAAATGGCTGATGATGATGATATATATATGAGTAAAATATGCTTGCATAAAGATATTATACACCCCCTGCCATACACCTACTCTCATAAATCGACATCAATACAATGTCTTCCATACACCTCTTACCATACACCTACTGCAATACACCTTCGGCCTTGCACTGCCTATCATACTTTATCAGCAATTTGCGGAGACTTACTAATCTTACTCTATCTGACTGGTCTCAAGACGACACCATATTTGGAAGTACCACTTATGATCAATAAGGAAGATAATAATACTCCCACTGCCATACGCCAATGCATTTGCGGTATTTGTCTAATTATATTACGTCTTTGATGCAGCTAAAAGACTAACATTTAATCATCGAGGAAAAACAGAAATGGGAAATAGCTAAAAATATTATTATCCAAATTCACTGTACATTCCTTATTGAGTAGCAATTAATTAATGAATAATTAAAAAACTCAACCTTGTCAATAACAATAAAGTGTCAATACAATAAAAGTTAAACACAACTTATACAAAAGTGAAATTAATTTAATGTTAAATATCTATCTAAAATAAGGAATCTTTGGCAAAATCAAGAAACCAAAAATGCAAAATTTCATATAAGAATAATATTGTGAAAGATAAGCATACGCACATACCATAAGTAAATTATTTGCAATTTATATATAGTAATATATTAATAGTAAATTTCCATTCCTTTGATTGACTCTTACACCAAAGAGTCTGAAAGTTTTTACCTTTGAACATCAGAGTAGTAAATATACTGTGTTTTGACATCATAATCAAGAGCTGCAGGTCGAGTCAGATCTGTAACGGGAATCATCACCTCTTGATGACCACCACTCACACTTATTCCTTTAATCATTGCAGGCCTGCCTTTCCCATACAGCAAAAATGTTGACTGCCTAGCCACTGTAATTGGTGAATTAAGACAACATGAATGGCAGTGGGCAAATAAATAATTCACAAGAGGGGAAGTGTGTCTCTCAATTGATTAATTACGTCAATGTTAATTTATTATTAAGGAAATGAGGATAAAGGGGAAAAATTTCCACTGGCAAAATATAGGCACATGATTAAGCAAAAAGTAGGAGAAACAATAATTAAATTCAAATTAATAAAACTTAAAATAACAATTATTACAATTTATTATCAGGCAGTTTATCCATGATTTGCCAGATAGTAGTAAATTAACATTTTGGCCAACAAATGTTTAACATCATTGTACTTCCAGAACAAAGGTTATCAAAATACAAGTAAATTTAACAACAATTGAGTCCAAACATGCTCAGAATAATGGATACATTTATATAAAAAAACTTAAGTACCAACCCACACATCTCCCATCTTTGACTAAACGGTAGCCTGGTTGACATATGCAATGATTCACTGGAGAGTTCTTCTTCCATGCTGGAATGCAAATGTGCTGACATCCTCCATTGTTCACTTTGCAGGGATGATCCACTGTAAAATTAGCATTTTTTGATGAAACTTTTTAAAGGAAAACATACTGAGGGGCACAAAAATTAACCATCACCCTACCACGTGCTGATATATTTGCTCTCAGGATATGAGCTAAAACTGCCACAGGTTCCAGTTTCAAGAATCTCATCTACAACTTTCAAAAACTCATCCTCTATCTCTGCTTTTAGAAAAGAAAGAAACCCTCTTGATAGTCACATTGTCTTTTTAATTTTCAAACATTCATTGATGTTCAGAAGTCGCCTCTCTTAGGCTTTTCTCACATCCCAAGCAAGTTACTCCAAATTTTAGCATCTTTCTTTTCTTCCCTCTATGGTTTAACCATATAAGGCATTCTTTTGTTTTTTAACTGTTTAATGGAGTTATATTATTTTATAACAGTTAGAACAAAAAAGGGCATTTTTTGCCCTATTAAACAGATATTTGAAATTTAATTTCTAATAAAGTATTGATCAAAAAAAATTTTAATACAATATTAATACATATTATTTACTCAAAAATTTTCAGGTCACTTCCAAGACATAATAAATAGTAGTTACAGATTTTGTGAAACAACCTTTTCTCAGTAATTGATGGATATAAAGATGCGAAGTTGGTCTCTTTATAAGTTATTAATTTATAACTTATGTTAACATAACTTTGTAGATGGTTTTATAAAATTTCACATTTAACAGTGGAGTTATGCAATTAGGGATACACAAGAAGCAAGCAGGCATTGCCAGAGGAACTTTTGAACGATCTTCTCAACGCTTGCTTGAAGCGCAGGTGGTGTTTGACACTGTAAGATTCTTTTTGTTTTGTAACCTTTGAGGGCAGTTACACGCATTTGATTTATAATTCATGGTTACCAATGCTTTGTCCAACTAATTTTTAAAATTTACTACTATTACCAAGATTCTAAGAAATGATTTTACAAGGTCAAGTACAGTTTTTCGGGATATAATTAAAAGCCAGCTATTTGATACCAGTCATCATAGACTTGCTAAGATAACCAAAGTACCAAAATATAACATAGTGTATCTCTTGCAACAAATAATTTAACAGCATAAATGGACATCACAAGAAGAACAAGAATATCTCAGAGGAAACATAATAATAGAAAAGACTCGAAAGTTGAAGAAGCACTAAATCAGAAGTTTTCTACAGTTACTGAGCCAGTTATAGTTAGTGATGCATAGTTATGAGTATCAGATCTCCAGTGTAGAAGTTGGAGAAAGTCACTAAAATATCAGACAACATCTATTTTAAAGTTAATGATAGTTGTTTGTCTCAACAGAAAATGAGATACAATATCAAATATTAAAAAGAACAAGGTGAAAAGGGAAGTGTGGATAGTGTCAGTGCTGAAATATGGGAAAATACAAAAATTCCTATTTGTTATAGAATTTCTGTGCAGATGACATTAACAGTGCTGATGAAACTAGCCTCTAATATTGTTCAAAGCCAGATGGTTTTGTATTATAAACACATTACATTTGTTTATGAAGCCAGATGGTTTCGTATTATAAGCACTGTGCCATATCACAGCTATGTTGAGTTGGCCAGACTCAGCACGTTCAAACTTTCCCAGCTAGTTTCTCCCGCCTGGTCAGACAGAGAGAAAGAGAGAGAGAAAAGCAGGTTGGCAAACCTTACTTCAACCCATTGAAAACTCGCGTTTAAAAGTTGCATTTATAAGTCGCTACAAACTATCCACTCCAACTATCCGCTGAAGTGGAGACGCTTCATTTATATAGGGGAGTGCAGATGGACACACTGGTGCACCAAGTGAACAAAGTGGAAACAAAGAGATCATTTGATTGGAACAAGGCACACAGGTTCCTTTCTGCTCTGAGTCAGGTGACCTCCACTATTCCCCTTCATCTGTTTCAGTTCCTTTATTTTGAAAAAGGCAGAGGGGTAATGTCTAAGAGGGGCAGATAGCTGGTGTGCAGTGTGAAGATGAATGCTGAACTAACGAGTGTTCTCCTAACCTGCTGATGGACTTAGTAAAAGACTTTAGAATGTGATTTAAAATGTCATCCAACTAGTATTGGGACAGCAGTGATTTGAGTTATTCCTATGCCTGAGTGTTTGTGACCACAGCTGTTTTCTTGTTTGTTATTACCATGCAATTGAATTACATTGATTTTGTCACGCTATCTCGGCTACCTTGTTCTATTCTCCTTGTCTTGTTTCAACTGTGATTGCTCGATTTCTCACAAGTGTCCGAATGCCGCAACCTGCGATAGTAATTCATCGTTTTCTATGAATGCTTATCATGCTATTGTGGCAGAGTACATTACATTTTGTTATGAAGCCAGATGGTTTGTATTACAAGCACATTACTTTTGGCTATGAATGGGTGTAATCCCTTGCGAAATCCAGCTTGTTCTCTGGGCCGGGCAGCTGCCATGGACTGTGGGTAATTACTGTGTTATGTTGGGCAAATATGTCAGGTTTTGACAAAAAAAAACTACTAGGAAAAGTTTGTAGGAAAAATGCTAAACCTCAATGCTTTGATGGGTTAAAAATGGAGGGACAACCAGTGGAATACCATGCAAATAAAAATATGTAAATGACTTCCAAAATTTTTCAGAATGGCTGACGAGCTGGAAGGCAGAGCTACAACTTCAGGAAATAAAAATTGTTTGTTTCCTGAAAATTGTGAGCCCTCATTTAAAAAATTTACAAAATATAGAATAGGAATTTCTTCTTGCTAATACCACTTCATTTCTGCAACTATTGGTTATGGAGATAATAAAAACATTAAAGACCAATCAGGGCAAAATTGTTAATTACATAGTATAATTCCAAGAGCTATTAGATAGTTCTTCAACTGCTAGAGATATAACTACAAAGATATTCCTTTTTCAAGTGATACAGTTTGTCACTGGCAGTTGGCGATCTATAATAACCACCATCATACAGAATTGCTTTGCTATTTGCAGCAAAAAACCTTTGCAGATTCCTAAAAATTTTAGCACTGAGGAAAATGAGGACATTTTAAAAAATTCTTATTTTGTATAAAAAAAGATTTTTAGTAAAGATGAAAATTGTCCTTATTATAATGAAAATGAAGACTATGAGGTTGCAATTGTTAAGGATGCTAAATTGACCTGAGTTTGTGACTAAGCAGGAGGCAAAAAAAATATAGTCTGGCTAAAGTACAATACCTGATACGATTAATTTTTTTAGAAAAAAATTGGACAAATCTGGGGTCAAAGATCATCTTTCTCATACTTGACTGATTAAAACTTCTTCCATTTATTTAATAATCAAATCCATTATAAAGATCCAAACTTACCATCTGGTTGTCTCTGCCGATGGAAAACATGGATAGCAAAAGGCTTGCTGAAATTGCCCAAGGTTTGGTGGTCATCCGATTTAAATTTGTCCAATCTAATTACACTGTAGTTCCTCCAGCTTGTAACAAACAAATTATTCTCAAAAACGGTAACTCCATAGAGATTTTGGACCTGGGGATATAAATAAAATTATATTCATTGTAATTATAACAACCACCATCAGAGACATTGTGCAGATAATAAAGGGTCAAATGGTTATTTTACCTACGGAAATTTTAAACTTAACATATAGAATCCTGCACATAGTAATTTTACTTGAAATTGAATTTCATTTTGAATTCAAAAGCATTGGACATTTTATGTCTACAATTTCACCAACATTATTACCAACTAATATGAGTGGCATCTCTTAATTAAGGTTTCCATGGAGGCATAAGCAATGTAGATAACATAATAATGAAGGCAGTAAAATCTGCATGAACTTCATTAAATGGAAATTTCACATGAATTTTATCATCTTTATAAATAAAATGCATAATTATATAACTAAATTTAAAAATAATGTTGCTGTTTTTCTATATTCAAATATATTTCAGCAAGATAAATAATTTCATTGTTATTGTATTTATTAACATCAGTAAAACTTTAAAAAAATGCAAAATGGATTTACTAACAAAGTGGGAATACAAAAATCTACCGCAAATAACCAATATAGGGAGGTGATAATATTTCACTCAGAAAATCTCCAGATTCACAGGTTATATTGATGGACTTTATGTCAAAAACTAGATTCTTATCAAAAATCATAACCTCCACTACCAGTAATCAGCAGAAACAAGCTAGGAAAATTCTTCTTCAAAAACATGAAATTCTCTTTCTTTCCTGCAGACTCAATTCTTTTGGCATCATTAAATTACAAATCATTCATCTTCATTTAAAATGATATCTCTAGAGAACGTTTAGTGGTTAGAAATATCTTACCAGTTCTATAATCATACAAGGGTCATTCAATAATTCCTTAGAAAATCTAAGAGACTGTGCTTGTAGTATCATATATGATTTGTTTTTAGCAAGTGTTAATACTCACTAGATAGCTGTTAAAGTCTCAGTTATATCCATCTCATGGTATCATTTTTATTGCCAAATGAAGCAAATAACTTTTGTTTATTTAGAAAAATGGAAAAAAGTGACTTTCAAGTGGTGATAAAATTCTTATATTTAAAAGGCTTAACACTGAAACAGATCAAAGCTGACTTGGATGAAGTTCATTGCACCAAGAAAACCAAGGCCATCATCTTGCTGGCCAATTCAGGCTTCACCTTATTCGGAGTTGGCATTAAAAAACCCACTGTTTTCACTTTTATTTTGTCTCTGGAGTCTAGTAGAAAACCCATCTTCTTCATTTTCTTCACACTCAATTTTTCGTGCAAAATTTAAAACAAAGTACAAAAAAACCTATTTAAGATGCTCCCACTTAAGACGCTATCCCACTTAAGACACGGTTTTCTCCCGGTCCTGGTTGCTACCACGCGAATCATGGTAAAAATACCGCATAAGATGCTCTGCTTCCGTCTTAAGACACAAATTTTTCACACTCAATTTCTCATGCAAAATTGAAAACACTGTACCTTGTGGTATACCTGTGGCCTCAACTATTTGGCGTAATTTGGCACACTTCCACTGGACGTCCCGAACGATATTCATCTTTTATGGATGTACAGCCACGTTTAAACTCATTTTCCCAAATGTAAACAGTTGCAAAGACAGGAGCAGATGTGCCATGAACTTAATCCAACTCAGCTTTGATCTCTTGCAGCGTTAAGCCTTTTAAATATAAGTATTTAATCACTGCTCAAGACTCACTTTTTCCATTTTTCTAAATAACCAGTGTTTTGCTTCAGTCGATAATAAAAATCAAACCATGTGATGGATATAACTGAGATTGTAACAGCTACCTAGTGAGTATTGATGCTTGCTAAAAACAAACCATATATGATACTACGAGTGCCGTCTCTTGGATTTACTAAGGACTTATTGAATGACCCTCATAGATTTATTGAGTTACATATTTATCACATATTTTCTAATATAAAAGCAATTCCTGTTTGGATGCAAAAGGATACTAATCTCCCTCAAACAAATATCATCACCTACCTGATATTAATTAATTTAAATATGAACATCATGCAAGTTTCACACAAAATTTCAAAGCATTATTGTGCATAATTATATAGCTATATAGAAGAAAATTTTTAATTAAATATCTAATATGTATTTTTTGATATAATCTTGTTTTTTTTTCATAATATCTTGAATTTTCATGAAAATTGGCAAATAAAAATGTTTTTCCTAATCTGAAAGGCAGAGAATATAAGAGCATCTTATAATCATTGAACCTTATTTTTCGGAGAATACTGTATTTAAGGGTAATAACAACAACATGACATCCTCTAATGATCAACCAATTTCAAAACCTTACAAAGCACAACATGCAGAAAACTCAGTTAACTGTAATGTAGAGGTCAAGCAGTAAGGCTTGAGAAACCAGAATAATTCAGTGAATGCTTTAATGTTGTTGGATCATGTCTCATAAAAGAAGAAAAAACTTTCCTCTGAAGCTCCCCCTCATAATGGATACTCCAGCTCACCCTCCAAGCTTGGAGGACTATGTGAGAGTTGGACTAAATCAACGTAAAGTTCCTATCCCTGATAAGACTCGTCTCATCCAGCCCATAGTTCAGCTGGTGTTATCTACACCTAAACACTATTACAGAGGTGCTTTATGGTGACCTCTAATAGAGTTAACCCTGAGAGAAGGAATGGATTTATAATTCGATGCATTAGGCACTAGCTGAGGACCTCGACTGAATGAGGGCCTCGTCTTGTGGCCCGAAAGAATATTGTGCTGAGGAACTCTCAGTAACATATCTTCCTTCACAAGTATACAAAAACCCATGTGTACAAATATGCTGTGGCACAGGGGTGGTCAATGAGTTTAGGGCCTGCCTCTCATATAAGAGAGCTCCTTGCTAACACTTGATGTATCTGTAAGAGCTTAGCTTGCCTCTCTGTTGTTCTCGTGATCCTCTGGCTATCCTTTCTCACAAACATCAACTAAGAGCCATAGGTCATTAACCTTATGATATCTGGATGCCTAAGAAAATGAAGAAGTATCTTTCTTGCACTCAATATCCTTGAGATAATGATGTGCCCAAAACTGAAAACAAAATTGATCACCTCACAATATTGCTTGGTCTTGAGCATATTAATTCCTCACAATGAAATCAAAGCAGTCTGAGAAAAATGCTATGCACTGCAGATGAATTATCATAAAAACCTTTTACCTTGGAGAGAGGAAAAGATGTTCTACTGGTGGGAAAGAAAACCACGGTAATTCTCACTGACAAAGTATGGCAGTAAGTACAACAAATGCCAGAAACAGTGACTGAGGACAAAGAGGCTTTGCCTTTGCTGTGGATATTGTCTTCTGGGCAAGTACAAGGTGCACAGAAGTCTCTTTATGCTCAAAGGATGAGAAAATAGAGGAACCCTTACTTCATTAATCAAGGAAAACTTTTCCTAATGGTTGGATGTCAAAAACTTTGCAGAGAAGTACCACCCCAATTAGGCTCAAAAAAACCATAATAGCATTTTCTGGAATGAGCAGATAATGCCACATTTCCAAAACATCCTGAGGTAAAGGTAGAAGCAAAGTATTTTATATATTTAGATATTTAGTCAAACCTGATGAGCCTCCACCAACTTCATTCTCAACTTCCACAATTTTTCTTGGAAGTGTGCCCTTCCAAATCATAACATCTCCATGATGGACTATACTTGCATATCTTTCTCTCACAATACACTCTTACTCATAAGATTATTCTCTGACACCCTTAAACTCACAATTCACAATAATTAAGTTATGTAGCTCTCACTTGTTCTGTGAAGATGATGTTTCCGTGTATTTGGTCTTCTCATCATCATCATTGAGGCCTTATACTCTATCCAACAAGTATACCCTATCCAACAATTATAGACGTGGAACATAAACGACAAGTATTACATCAGCTTCAACTCAAGACGAAGACTACCTTACATAATGATTATAAATTCTCTTTTAAGCCGATCACGCAACTCGAAATCTCACAAGCCAGCAGAAATATCAAATCAAATTCCCAAGGAGCCGACGAAATTCCAAGAATATTTATAAATAAGATATACCCAATAATCCTACCTGTGATAACAAACATCTATAACCATTCTCTTTCACAGGGCATATTCCCAAAATCATGGAAACGCGCATTAATCCGACCCATACCGAAAAACTCCAAATCTAATCAAATCGACTATCGTCCTATTAGTTTCCTTCCCATACTATCTAAGGTGTTAGAGAAATTAGTCCATACCCAAGTAACTCACTTTCTCTCACAAAATTCCGTTCTGGATCCTTTACAATCAGGATTCCGGAGGTGTCACAGCACTACAACCGC
>KZ308752.1:1203921-1215305 GCA_000376725.2 Ladona fulva | reverse complement strand
ATTGGATGTAATTTACATTAAAATATTTTGGTAAATACTTAAACAACAAAGAGAAATAATTTTCATCTAAAATAACCCAGCTATCATATTTAGGTCCTAAAATTCAAACTGCTATTTGTGTTCATCTTATTTTTATATCACATTGTAATTATACTATTAAATTAATTAGTGTTTTATTTCATTAATGACTTTTAAAAAGAGATCAGAAATAAAAATTTTACTTGGAACAGAAAGAAAGTAGTAGTGGACTTTTTTGAAATGTCAAGGATTGGGTAATCACTGTAAGATTCCATTATTTACACAGAATGTTCTAACTATAGAATGATAATCTCAAGAGAGTCTTTCAATAAGTCCATCTTCTAGAAATTTTTTCATACATAATTTTTTTGTGCAAAACTGTAAGCACTCAATCTTGCGATATGCCTATGGGTTCAACTATTTCATGTTTTAATTCATCGATCACTCAAAACCATATCGTGGATTTTGTCAATCATTTCAGGGGTAATCACATCCACTGGAAGTCCCAAATGATGTTCTGCTTTTGTGGATGTATGGCAACATTTAAACTCATTTGCCCAATTGTAAACAGTTGCAAACACAGGAGCAGATGTGCCATGAACTTCATCCAACTCAACTTTGATCCCTTTTGGTATTAAGCCTTTTAAATATAAGTATTTAATCACTGCTCGAAACTCACTTTTTTCCAATTTTCTAAATAAAAAAAGTTACTTGTTTCAATCGACAATAAAAATTAAACAATTAGATGGATATAACTGAGACTTTAATAGCTACCTAGTGAGTAATGATGCTTGCAAACCATTTATGATACTATGAGTGCCATCTCTTGGATTTTCTAACGACTTATTGAACGACCCTTGTATTATCTCGTGCCTCAAGAATCCTGCTAAACATTGTATAAACTAGGCTTAAAGGGAATATAGAAACATTCATTGACAAAGTCTAATAATTAAAGATTTAGGAAACATAGGGGATCAAAAGAGACAATTTAAGCCCTTAGACAAATCTTGGAAAGGAGATTGGAAATAAATTGAAGAACATATTGACCTTGTGAAGTCCTTGACAGAATAGATTCATATTTCAGAAGTTGAAGAAAATACGGCTAGATTGGAGAAATTGAAGACTGACCTCGAACTGAGACAGATTTCAAAATTTATAGTAGTAGTATTGTTAAAACTGCTTCAACAGCTTCGGTTATTTTGCACATAGATCCCCACCAGGAATCGAATCTGGGACCAGTTTCATCCAAGTCAAATGTGTTGCCTACTTAGCTATCCAGGAGCCAGATTTCAAAATTCTCAATTAGACATTAGCAGGCACAAATAAGAGGGGAAAAGGAAAGGTGTCAGACAGGATGGCCCTCTTTCTTTTTAATTATTTAACCTGTTCCAAGAAGATGATATAAAAGGGATATCAATAAAGAAAAGGAATGCATATACATGGTTGGAGCATCTTCAGTACTCAGTTTGCAGATGACATCATAGTTTTAAAAGAAGGAAATGAATGGCATGCTTGGCGTACTTCAAAAAGAAGTCAAACTTAGAATTAACACCAAGAAAACAAAAACTGCACTGAAAAGAAGCTACAATCATCAATGTTGAAGGAAAGAATGTATTGAGGTTTAGGTATTTGGAAAGTCACTAAAATATTAATATCAATAGTGTGGTTAATTAAAACCCTTCTGTACACACTCTGTATCCAGATACACACCACAGTACACTTTTTTCATATAGATTTTTGATTCGTTAAAAATTGAAACTTCATTTCAAACCTTCAGATTGTCATTATCAAGTCCAATTATAAGTAAATTATGTGATTATAAATTTTTCAGAATTCTTTTGAGCAAAGATAATCAAATCTAAAGTACACCTCATCTTGAATTAACCCAGGGACCCACAGTAAATCATTTGGGTCTGGTTGATCAATAGTTTTCTATTATTTTACTTCATTTACATCCACATTATATATGTTACATCTTAATGGAATAAACAAATGAAGAGTCAGTGGTTTTTGAGGAGTTCAATGGTTCTCACTATAAACAGCATATCTAAGCTATTGAACATTGCTGAGAAAAATTTATTGAGCTGAAAGGAGATTATGTTGAGAAATGAAGATATTTTTTCCCAATTTTTTGTTTTCTTTATGTTAGGTCTGGTACTTTTGGAAATACACTCATACAAAAGACACATTAATATATGAAAATGGCTGATAGAGTGAAGTTGAGTACCTAAGAAAAAATCAGGGATTTCTATGCAATTATAAATTAAAATAAAACTTCAGCATATTGATATTTTCAAATTATAAATGAATTACCTAACACATTTTCTACATCTACATAAGTACACTGCAAGCCGCCTTTCGGCCTGTGGCAGGGGCTGCAAGCACCTTGACTCTACTTCACTAATAGATTGATTTTGCGTATCGTTTGCTGAAAAAATGAATTTTTGAAATAACTTGTTGTAGCATCTATTTCTCTGATTTTCCTCGCAGTATCAGAACAGCCTATACAACATGGGGGACACATTGTGCCAGCTACATCTTCTGTGAATGTGCTTTCTCTAAATTTATTAAGTAGATTTATCCTTTGTTTAAGCCTTCTATCTTCTTAAGGTTCCCGTCTCGTGTCCTGAAGAATTTGCGCAACACTCACTGACTTGTTGCAACAGTTCTTAACAAAACGTATCACCTTTCACAGTACTTTTTCTAAATAATTTTGATTCCAATACCCAAAAAAGTTTTGATATTGCCAATTCTGATTATTAATCCATAATTAATTCCAATCAATACCATTTTTAAGGAAAAATAAACACAGTTAGTGAAAGTTAAAATTTAATTTCTTGTTTTTTTAACTTCATTTATTCATCAAGCAAAACCAGGGCTTCTTATCTTTATAATGTTAACATTATTTTAAATGTAAATTTGTCAATTTCTGGTTTGAGCTCATAAGCAGCAACAACTCTCTGATTTTAAAAATTTAAAGGTCTTATTAGAAAGTCAACACACAAGAAATTATGCGATTTAGAAATAATGTATGCAGGTACAGTCGAACCTCCTATAACGACCTCTCTCACTAGCGACCACCTCTATTAAAGACCAGTCACAGAATTCCCCGGATATGTCCTATTCATTTACTGTGGTTCCGGACCTCTCTATAACGACCAAAGTCTATAACGACCGCGACCACCTGGCGAACGACCAGACATATACTCACCCCCTTGTTTACAACCTCCGACACCGACCGGGTGGGCGACTACTGTCTGCTAGACGATTTTCATCATAATCCCATAACAAAAGCATAGGAAAGATTTTTGACGTTTGGTGTCTTGAAACCGACAATGTTGCTTGTTTCTCCGGACCAAGACGACTTTTTGACTGAATGTTTGGTTCTTACGAGATCTCTAGCTTCATTAATGTAACTTAGTTTCCTTTCGATTTTCTTGAGGACACGTGTATTTTGCATCAGGCATATTTTACTATGGCTGCGAAGAGGAAATGGCTCTCATTAGAGGAAAAAATACAAGTGTTAGAGAAGTTTGATAAGTTCAATATGAGTCAATGTAATCTTGCTGAACAATTCAGAGTTGGCAAGACACAAATTTTGACCATTTTGAAATATAGAGAGTCGATTTCCAAAATGTGGCGAGAAAACACTTGCAGTCCAAGTGCCAAAAAGAAGCTGAAAGCAGAGGCTATCGAAATTGATGCAACTGTGGTTGAGTGGTTTTGCGCCGCAAGGCAGAGAAGTATACAGATAAGTGGACCAATATTGCAAGAAAAAGCGCTTGCCGTAGCTAAGAAATTGCAATGTCCTGATTTCAAGGCCTCAAATGGCTGGTTGGAAAAATTCAAATTTCGGCATAATATTTGTGCAAAAGTTATTTGCAGTGAATCAGAAAGTGTNTGTAATGTTGTCATTTTTACTGTGGAACTGAAATGGTGCAATTGTCTAAAGTATAAATTCAGATATATATTAATTCAAATATCAACATGGGTGCTTTTATGCCGATTTCCCATTTAAATCTAAAAAATGCAACACTAGAAGATAATAAAATGAGCAATAGCGTCTGTAAAATAAGTGAAATGATATACTTTAATAAAATCTCACAAATTTTATAAAGAAATGTAAAAATGTAAGCTTATAAAACATATTTATCAGAATTAAGGAAATGTGTTTGACTTAGCACAGAAAAGCTGTGCAGCTGAATCACAAGGAATAACTGGTTAGAAAAACAGTGGCAAGACTGGGACTTGAACCACTGTCTCCTACTTTCCGTGCAGGCATTCTAACCTCTGAACTACAATGTGTCTCTTCTACTCTGTTTTCAAGAGTTCTTTTGTAAGCAAGGCAAGTAGCACTCCACATAGCAGCAAAAACAACCACCAGATGCTTCTCATTGAGAGGCACAACTCACCAAAGGAGTCTTGTAGTGTAAACCCCCCAAAGGAAATTACAAGGATTAAGGAAAGGTGTTTGACTTAGCATGGAAAAGGCATGTGACAGCAGCCCAAGGAATTACAGGTGTGAAAAATAATGACATGACAGGAACTCAAACCCAGGTCTCCCACTTTCTGGTTAAGTATTCTAACCACTGAACTACCATGCTGCATGTATATAAATTTGTAATGTATTGTTTGGTGCTATAACTCAGAGCAAATCTATTTCTTAGGAATGCTGCTATCTATATGGCAATTCTGAAAAATACTTAGATGTCAGGGGTGGTGCAATCTGCCGTCCTGGTGAATCTATGACACCAGCCCCAAACTAAACATCAAAAGCACTTTTTAAAAATAGAACATTGCTTAGCACTTGCAGGACATTGTCTAAAGTTTTAAACCATCCCTTGATTTTCAACATGACTTATATACCAAGATTCTAAAGATGTTCAGTTTTTCGAATCTTATGAATAAAGTAAAAAGTTTGTAGCTATGTTAGTTTGCTGCATAGTTCCAGATTGAGAATCAACAGCCACTTCAGGTAGTCCTAAATATTATAGGAAACCAATAACATATGGAAAAATAGGAACACTGAATGGATATGACTCACCATTTAAAGCTCTGCAGGAATTATTTAGCTGCACATAGCCACTGACGCAGGAGCACTTGTAAGAGCCAGGGAAATTGGTACATATTTGGTCACAAATACCATCAAGTTGGCACTCATCAAAATCTCCATTTGAAAGGAAAGAAAATTTATTTGCATTATTATTATTATCTGCATTATTATTACAATTATTATATTGCATTTGCATGAATATAAGATGTAGATTTTTCCAAACAGCCTCAGAAAAATCTGGGATTGTCAATATTTGAAAACCTAATAATAAAACCTATTTTATTATTCTAAAGCATATATTTCATAACCCAAGAGACAAAAAACCATTCCGTTTTAATTACACACTAGAAATAAAAAGTTTTACATCACAATATTTTAATAGAAAGTAAGTCAGACTGTAAATAATCACTATTTACCAACACACTGAGTGCCATTGGGTTGTCTTCCTTCAGGACAATAGCAGAGAGGTCCTTTTGGTGATGGCCTGCATCCATGAGAACATTTTGTCTCTGCACAAAGTGTTGCATTTGCTACAAGCAAATTCAAATGATTAAAATATCTCTCAATTACTTCACCTGGTATCAGTTTTCTGAATTATCAAATTTTTTCCAATATCATAATCAAGCAGATATATGAATGTACTTACAGCAAAAATCTCCTTCATCAGAGTTATTGGGACAGTCTGCTTTTCCATCACAGAGACCAATTATGGGTTTGCATAAAAAACTACTTTCGTTGCAGCGGAAATAATTTGAAGGACATGTATGTCCTTTTGAGCCTAAAGGAGAAAACATACAGAACTTCATCACCTAAAAATGCAAAGTGCAGGTATCACAGGCAAAGAAACCAAATAATGCAGTATTAATGACTTGTCTAATAAACTGTGTTATATGCATACTAATGAGCGATTTTAATGGCTGTGCCGGAAATTCAAGAAGTTACGAAGCATCTGAGAGATCTGTCAGTTGGAAAAAGTCAATTTGACTGAGGGATGCATAACCCCCACTGATATTGTGGGTTTGCCCAAAGTTTCATGGATGCAACATTATTTTCACATACCTGCATACTCTTATGGAGTTCACATTTTTTACTTTTCTAGATAAGAAATTTAGATAAATTTAGATAGAAAAAAAGTTAGATAAACAAGTCAATACAGCATTATGAAAGAAAAACTGGTAAATTTTACCTCAACATTTCTAATCTTAGCCGCTAATGGATTAATAATAGGCCAATTAATTAGAGGAACAAGTCTTAACGTGCTGAAAAGCAAGGGTAGTGTATATTGAGAGTGAGTGATATGAGAGGGTGAAGAAGGCCAGCAATAAACTGGTTCACTGACATTAATGAGATTCTTAGGATTGGGTTTATAAGCGGTTTGAATATTACATGAAACTGTACGAAAATCTGTCTACATCTACTGCATCTTATGGCAAAGTATGAAAGGAAATGAAGAATAATGTATTATAAATAAAAGTTGCTGCTATCTTGCTTACATAAAAATTTTAAAATGCAACTGCAAGTTAATTTCTTAAATTAGTTAGTTTGCTATTGGACTAAAAACTTACACCTTTCCAAATCCTCATCAGAGGTATCTGCAACCTGATTAGGCCATACTCCACAGTCAGGCTCACCATCACAAATCCATCCTAGTGGAATACACTTCTTACTTGCCAAGCATTGGAACTGCCCAGGCCTACAAACTAATGGAATTGCTGTGGAAAAAATGTCACATAATTAATGCAAAACTCATCCTATACAACTGTCACCTATTATACGATTCATAAAATAGTTAATATATTTGTCAGAAACTGCTTTAAAAGTAGGATAAATATATCATTATGTTTGACAGTGTAGATCACATTAATTTTCCTTTATTTAGCTAGTTTATTTCACTTCTAGCTGGTTTAAACCTCTAAAGAATTTTAGTTCCTTAAATTAAGATCTATTTTAATTATCTTAGACACCATTCCATTCCTTACACTTAATCCATTTCCCTACACTTCAAGTAAGAATAATTGTGGATATCTTCTTAAGTGAACACAAATACACACTAAATGCATGAATTGGCATACTTGTTGATATAAAGGTTCATTTTTAGTGAAGTTTAAAGGTACATAATAGTGAATTTAATCTCCTGTGCAATTATGATAGTCAAGACAAGTTGTTAGCTGATTGAATTTTGAGAGAGACTTTATTTATTGCCTCAACAAATGAAAAAGAAGTTAGCAAAAACATAAGAGAGTTAAAATCTAATAGGTCTGAAGGTGTTGATGAATTTTCCCAATTTTTTATAAAAGAAATTAATGTAGCAATATCTCAAGTAAATGCTTAAATTGCCAATCTCTGTATGCAAACTGAATCAGCTAAAAACAGCAGTTGTAATACCAATATGTAAGGGATAATTCAATGTAAATAATAACCAGCTGATATCTTTGCTGCCAGGTGTTTCTTTGGTACTTGAAAATTTACAATTATGATTGCTATGTTTCTTAATTTGCCACGTCATTTTTCAGTAGTAATGTATAAGGGGTGAAAGTGCCGAGGGTGCCCTCCTACAATTTTGTTCTACCAGTTTTGAAGGATGAACAAAAACTATAAACATCCTGGTCTTTTTAAAGATATCAGCATATCTTTCAGTTCTATAGACCACAAAACATCAATGTAAAGATTACCACATGCTGAAATTAGGAGAATCATACTTTATTAGTTCTACGGCTATCTCGGTAACAGATGCCAATGTGTGTGTACAGGAAAATGAACAAAAACTGTAGTAGAAAGACACAACCTACCTGCGGTGTTCCATAAGGCTCTATTCTAGGTCCAATTTTACTTTTAATATACAACAAATTTGTAAAAGGGAATATTAAATCGAAAGATTATTTACTTTGCAGATGATACAACTTTAAGTTACACCTTCAGTTATCTATATTTATTGTATTTGCAAATGCAGAATATCTTGAATAAATTAAAATACTGACTCTTCAAGAATTCCATACTGTTGAGCACAAAACAATGATATATTTAGTTCAAGATGTGATCACTGGAAAAAATCATCACAGATGTAAGACATGTGTTATGGAGATCAGTTACCAGGCCTCTGTTTGTCTGCAAATGCATTTAAAGTCAGCTGACACATAAATCGCCATAATGGTGTGCATATCAATTGAAAATTTCAGGACAAGCATAAATACTTAAATATGGCCATACAATGGAGCAGTGAAAGATGGTGAATATTTGAAGGCATCACAGCATAGACTAAATCTTCTGCGTATTCAATCATTAATGACGGATACTGTGTAAGTTCTCATTTTCCTAACTCATATTGATTTTTATCAACCTTTATTGACATTCACAACACAGTTTAAAATTTTATGACATAAACAAAGCACACCCCTGCAAGTTAGGCAGCTTTACCTTTTGTTAATTTTTTATGGAGCAACAATAAAATATTATTTTCTTTTCCTTTTCCACATTATTTATCTCATCTGATATATAGTCTATAAATTAATTTGCTGTCTCCTTAAGTATTTTCATCCCCCACCAGTGTAAATACAAACTTATCTTAGCCAATTTTCTTTATGATTAGGACTGAACATTGTATTTTCTACTACTCTAAATACATCTCTTTCATGACTTGGTCTTTGGTAGATTTTACAGGAATGAAATCTCCGCAAAATGTCTGTACATTCTTCAGCAGCATTCTGTTGTTGATTATTGCATTATTTTTTCTAGATAATTTCAGTTCTCTCAAAATTTATCCTTATTACATTTAATTTGTATTCATTAGAAACATTCAAGAAATTATCTTCAAGTATTGCTATTGCTCCTGCACTATCACAATACACAGATAATTAATAGAATGGAGTGATGGAAAGAAAGCAAAATATATCGCAGGAATCTGTGATAAACGCCTGTTGAAATAAATTGATGGTGTATTTGTAATTAATTTTTGCATAAAAAGTCTAGATATGCAACACTCATGTGATTGTTTGAATACTTCCACTTAATACTCAATCTCATGAGGTATGGCCAAGGAGGAGGGATTCTGTGCTTCAAATCACATCGTGAGAGAGTCAAGGTAGAATAAACAATGCAAGATGATGTCTTCCTTTTAGAAAGGTTGCAATTTTTGATAAGAAAAACTTAAAAAACCAGCAGTAAAAAACAATAAATGAAGACATGAAAGACACGATTTTTATACAATTGGAATATACCAACATTTTTACTGATTCCAATGTGATTCCATATTCAGATCCTTAAGTGAGTAAAATTCATTACTTTTAGTTTCTGCAGTTTTGTGAAGTCTTAACGTGCTGAAAAGCAAGGGTAATAACTTAAAGGAAACATTCTGGTATATAGGTCAAGAAATATGAAAACCAGTAACTTTGAATTTAAATTTGGCTCCTGATAGGAAGACTTCCTTGAAAATATTCTTTGAACAAAACCATATTTAATAAAATTTTTAAGGAAATTCCTTACATAAATTGTATAGCATATGAAAATGTGAACAGGAAAAGAAACAGCGAAATGAATAATGGAAAATAGAAGAGAATGAAAACAGAATTTCATGGCTGATTCAGGAAGACTTTCAGTTGGTGCAACAGGAAATGGACCTTTGGTTTTCATTCATGCATTAATACATTTATGATATGAATCACCCATTTATGACTGATACCCTTTTGCTGGATCTAGAGCTATGCCTCTTGGTTTGCTTAAGTCAACATCAATCAGTATAATACAGGCCTTCATAGTAGCATTACATAAGAATATCATCTCTCTGGTGTCATCAAGGAAGTACCAGTTTAGACTGACCCAATCCAAGGCTAAGTGAGTCATGGCTGAAAAAGTAAATTTTAAGTGAATGTATAAAATACAATTATAGAAAATTGACAGAAAATGATTTGTGATTATGAAACTCACACTCTAAGGAGAACATGGTTGGAAGTGGTGGGTCCCAAAACACAGAGAGGTCATGGACAAGAGCACATCGAATCATAACACGTGTTACGTTGTGGTGAATGAAGCAAAGAGACTGGTTTCGATGATAAAAGTCAAGAGCTAATGTGTTATGCTGCTCTGCAGGGTTTCCACTTGCTTTCCTGTGAACCTTCGTAAATTCTCCTTCCTTACCAGGCCAACATGTGCTACCATCAAACCTTATACAATGTATATCATGGCTTGTGGCAAATATGAGGGCAGGAGGATCATTTGGTGGAACTGAAGGTACAGAAGAAGAGGTTCGATTAGATTATTTGAGAAGAAAGTCCTCTTACTCATTAGTGACACTGGAGAAAAATTATTATGCTAGTAAAGAAGTAAAAGATACAATCGATTACATTTAATTCATTAATTTAATTACTATTAACTACTCAGGAAGACTTCTCAGATCTTCAACCATTTGTTGAAGTCTCAGAAGTGGCCAGAGTGATAATTTGTTGCAATTTTCAAAGATTGAAATGGCAACAGAGGTTCCTGCTGAAACATATGTACTATCTAACGCTCTCACCTGGTTGAAGACCAGAAAAGACTTCATGAGAAACGGGAAAGCGACGGTTCTTTCTGCAATATTCTACATTTAGAATATCTTATCTACTACAATAAATAATATATCTTAAATATAATATAAATAAATCTAACATATAACAAAAATAAATCTAATATCTAATCTACTAGATACAGAAACACTGGTCAGGGTGTATAATATAATCAATAGATATTTTCATCAAACTCCAAATTATATACAAGGAAAAGATTTTAAGAATTACAGTGCTTTATATCTTAAAGATAAAATATGTTGAGATATAAAATAGTTAATTAAAAATAAGAATGAAAGAGCACCAATCAATGAACACCATCATAAAGTATTACCAAATCTCCCATGAAGCATGAGAACATTTGTTCATAGTACCTCAATAGTTTTTTATATTTGATCTTCTCCAACCCAATAACATCAAAAAACTTTTTTAAATATTAAAAAACCAAAAAATTAAGTAATAAATTTTGTTTTTATTTTCATAGGGTATACTTATGAAAAATTATGTTAATGATATTATTTAAAAATTAACCTGAAGCAAATCAGTAATCCACAGTAAATGGATCTAGCCTGCAATTAGGATTTAGAAAGAAATGTTTATCTATCATTTATTTATCAAGAACAATAAACAATATGAGTTAAGTTTAAATATTGTAATGTTGTCATTTTTACTGTGGAACTGAAATGGTGCAATTGTCTAAAGTATAAATTCAGATATATATTAATTCAAATATCAACATGGGTGCTTTTATGCCGATTTCCCATTTAAATCTAAAAAAT
>KZ308752.1:1145065-1163719 GCA_000376725.2 Ladona fulva | reverse complement strand
CAGTGTGAGGGAGACGCGGCACGGTAGTTCAGTGGTTAGAATACCTGCCCGGAAAGTGGGAGACCTGGGTTCGAGTCCCAGTCGTGTCGCTATTTTTCACGCTTGTTATTCCTTAAGTTACCTTCCTTTCCTTTATCCTTATGAAGGCAAAATCTAAACGGGCAGTAGCTAAAAAGTCATCTGAATTGTATGTACATTCCTTATCGAGTAAATTTTAACTTAATTTGGCATCGATCCAATGACTATTTTAGAAGTACTTAAACTTGTTTAATAACCATAGTCATTAGTTCTATCCATTTGTTGAATTATAAGAATAATGCTTTTCGGTAAATGCTAAGAAAAAAAATTCGAAAAAGACTTTTTGTATATCCTTTTTGCGCGCAATTAGATGTACCCAGGCATCGAACCTGTGACCTATGGGTTAATCTTTTTACGGCATATGATAGAAATGTACATTTTTTATCGATATGGTGAATGTTGCGGTTCTATCGTAATGGAAATAACCATAAAACTATTTTTGAAAATTCATCCTTACGTATTGTCCTAGGATCGAACCTGGGGCCTCTAGGAGAAAAATCATTACGCTATACGATAGAAAGTAAAATCTTCAAACGACTCCGTAAATTGCAAAGTTCTATCTTAACGGAAAATACCCCAAACGAATTATTCAAAATACGAGCATACGAATTGTCATAACATCGAACCTGTGTCCACTAGGAGAAAAAACTTTACGGTATTCGATAGAAATGAGTATATTTTATCGATGTCGCGAATCTCAACGTTTTATCTTACCGGGAAATACCCTAACGAATTTTTTAAAATTAGGAACAAGAATTGTCCTATCATCGAACCTGGGCCACCAGGACAAAAATCCTTATGGTATATGATAGTAAGCAGCATCTTCTATCCACCATGTGAATTTCAATGGCCTACCGGGAAATACCCTAAACGAATTTTTTAATATTTGGTCATACGAATTGACATCATCGAACTTGGGCCACTAGGACAAAAATCCTTACGCTATGCCATAGGAAGTTACATTTTCTAACGAATCTGTTAATTTTAACGTTATATCATAAAGGAAAGTACTCTACACGAATTTTTGAAAATGCGCTCAATGTAGAGGAAAATAACCGTTTAGGGGCCTCCAGGGATAGAACCCATGATATCTAGGACCGATGTCTCCTCAATATCGGCATTGTTCCCATAAGGATGCATTGCACGGTTTTTCGGACATTTTTCGGAAAAATTTTTCAGCCACTTCCCGTTAAGCTAGGAATTGAAATTGAAACTGCAAGTACAAGGGTGCTATGCCCTATCTTTCAGTAACGAACGGAATGAGTACTCCCAGAATTCCGAAGCAGCCTCTCCGTAACGACCGGAATTAGAATTCCGTGAGATTGCGTATGCCCTATCTCATTTCGTTTACGATCGTTACGAGTAAGCTCCTTCGTAAAGGTGTTGCAAGGTTTACGTACGTATGATACTGACTTACTCGACTACATCACCACATTCTCATCGAATGCGCATTGGCAAGTAATTGCAGTCTGCTAGGCGGGTTTTTACATCTATTATGAATTTTGAAGAGAAAATAAATTTCTATTTAGCGAATGGGTCACCTCCCCGTAAACTAAGGAAATCGTTGAGTCCTTCTATAGTAATTGTATACGTTGATTTGTTATTTTTTACGTGATTAAGAATAGGCCATCGTTTACGGAATAGAATGTATTCGTTTTATCCTTATCGTTGACTACTGATATAGTAATGACTGTAAGCTTCCGAAGACGATGAAAGTATATTGTAGCGAAGCACATGGCATAGTGTGAATTACAAATTCTCTTTTCGGTTTCCTTGCTTTGCTTATTGGTTATGATGTTGTAAGAAACTAATAGAAAGTATTTAAGATATATTTTTGTGTGAACAGAATATAATTAGTTGTGTTTACGTTTGAGCTATACTTTATAAACTTATACAAAATGTCGCGTATGGTAGGGGTAATGAGACTTTTATACACATACACAAATCTCACTTCCATATGTCAAACTGGTAGAATGCATCGGTTGAAGACGAGTTGTCCCAGGTAAGTGTACTCTGAACAAACATCAAGGGGTACCTCTTGTAGTAGGATTGGTACTTGTGCTGCAAAATGATTATAAATTACCTTAGTTTTCGATAAGTTTATCCTGAGTCCTATTTTCTGCCCCGCCGCGTTCAGTTCTTGAATTCTTGATGCTAGATCTTCACCGTTGGTTGCGAAGAGTACTATATCATCTGCGAAACGCAAATGACTGATGTGCTCCACATTGTTCCGTAGGCCTCTTTCCTCCTAGTCTAAGGTCTGAAAGACTTCTTCCAGAACGGCTGTAAAAAGAATTGGTGAAAGGCAGTCGCCTTGTCTCACTCCCTTCTATATCCGGAATTCCTCTGTTTCTTCATGCAGCATTACAGAGGCTGTGGCGTCCTTGTATATGCTGCGTAAAAGTTGGATGTACATGGCATCTATCCCTTGTTTCCCCCGTGCCTCCAGTGTGGAGGAAGTACTTTCCGAGTTAAAGGCCTGGGCATAGTCCACGAAGCAGAGGTCCATAGTGCTGAATCCCTTGCGAAATCCAGCTTGTTCTCTGGGCTGGGCAGCTGCCAAGGAAGTCTTCAGACGTGTAGCTATTACTCTCATGAAGGTTATGTAAATAACAGAAAGGAAGGTGATGGGGCGGTAGTTCTTCAAATCTTCCTTGCTTCCTTTCTTGTGCAAAAGGACAATCTTTGCATGGAACCATTCCTTCGGCATTCTCCCTTGCCTAAGGCAATTAGTGAATAACTGCGCTAGGACAGGAGAAATTTCTGTAACACCAAGTTTAAGATATTCTTCTAAAACTCCATCAGCTCCTCCNTGTTTCCAACATGAAGGGGGTTTTCCTTTCCAAGTTAGAAGAGAGAGTTAATAATTTAGAAATATAAAAAGTGAAAACCAAGATGAAAATTTTTAGTGGAAAATAGGATACCTTGTGCTGCAATTCTGTACTATGCCTAGAGGATGCTGGTTAAGTTGGTCTTGAATTGTTCTTGCAAAGCAGACTTTACAATGAGAGAGTGGCTAAAATGTGTTGCTATCTTCTTTCATTTAGCTATTAAGGCTGCGGTGTTTTCGTGTCTGCTCAAAGCACTTCGGACACAGAGCTATAGTTGATGTACAGTGCAACTCACATCGGGAATGGCAGCTAGCTACATTGCTCGCACCATATTTGGCCCACCATCACGAATAAAGCAGTGAATTTTGTTGTCTTCTATTTCCCACTCATGTAGCATCTCCTTAATTTCTTCACAGATTAGGTCTCCAGTGTGACGTTCATTGAGTGGTTGAAATTTTAATACAATTTGTATACGTTCGAAGTCAACCGTTATTCCGTGTGCTGTCAAACTTATTAATGAAACATTAGCACTTTTCTCAGAACAAATATCCGTGGTAAATCACAATTTCCCGATGGTATTTATCAATGCCGAATTTCATTTACTTCGAAGTTTTAACTCCGTCAAAGCTCCGGTTTGATAGTATCGGAACCGGAGTCGGATCCGGAAGTGAATATATAAAGTAGATAAGAAGAAGAAGCACTTATAGCTAAGTTCTGTCACGTAATAGGTTGTAATTGAGTAAATAGGAAGTAAAGTGCATCAAAGAAGTTAACTGCAGGCAAGGAAAAGGCATTTATGAATAAAAATTATCATATTCGCCGGAATTTGTGGAACAAAGTTGCAAGGGAAACAAGAATATTCTTTCTTCATTCCTTAGCATTTATGATTTTTAGTTATAGCCTCGATAAGAACTTAACGCACACACAAAATTCGGTTAGGAGATTTAAACAACATATATTCATTTAAAACTTCTTTCCGCTCACATTCCCAGGAATTACCGCAGAACATATTATGCTCCATTAGCTTAATATTTAACTCTAGAGTTGATTGGTTTTTCTTTAAGAGAACTTGCTAAGGAGTAATAAGCGGTGCATCAAGAGGAACTTGGATCACCTGCACCCGAACTCATTTCTGAAAGAATGCATTTATTACTTTTAATATTGATCGCAGATCCCTTCGGTGTTCGCTTTCGATTAATTTACTAATAAATTACTTTCAAATTTTGTNAATTTTTGCTCGAAATATCTTTTTAAACTTTAGCTCGGTTTTCATCATGACCAGGTTATGGTCTGAGTCAACATCAGCACCAGGGTAACTCTTTGAATTTTTAACAGTATTTCTAAACCTTTTTCTTAGTAAAATGTAATCAATTTGATACCTATCCGTATCTCCTGGTTTTTTCCATGTGTACCTCCTTCTATTATGGTGCTGAAAAAGTGTGTTTGTGATACAGAGGTTATTCCTCTTGTGGTGGGGGATGTGCCGATTTTGTCGCCTACAAGTAGCAACAGCGAGTATGAATACCCGATCGAGGATTGAACTAGCTCCAGCCGCGGACAGCTCCGATCATTTCGGAAAAGGTTATTGGCCGCCGTCCGATTCCTGCCAAAATTGCGAATTTCCAAATGCCTTTGTTTTCCGCACTTCTCCTAATTGCCTCGGAAAGAAGACCCGAGAGTACGAGCTCGACCCTTCGAGACAACGGAAGTTCCGTTCGGCCGTGAGTCATCCTCAAGAGACATCAACGCCGAACGTGTGTGAAGATATTCTGTGTTAAGACCAACAAGTTATTGGCAATTGCATTATCCAGCTAAGTTGTTTTATACCGACCTTATCGCATATGATAATATTTGATGTGTAATTATCAGGGCCAGTTCCAATTGTCCATATTCTGTTATTTTGAGGACATTACTTATGTTAATTACTGCATGAAACTATTGATGATATTACTTATGTTAATTACTGCATGAAACTATTAGTTAATTACACTGTGGATTTATATTCGATGTTATTTTTGTCTCTTTCTCTCAAAATATCCTACAGCTAGACCACGAAAATAATTCAATGCGCAGTCTGAGTGGATTCTCCGGAAATATAATTTTCCTGATCCACCCTGACTGGTGCAGTAATGGTAGCAGAGCCCGTGGTTTGTTCACTTTTGTGGTCTAAATTCTGTGGTTGAGATATTTCGAATTATTGTCTCTTTGTGTAGGTGTCATTCTGAATTCTATATCTTTTGTCTCGTGGTTCGGAAGTTTGGTGAATCTTTCGTTACACACGACACTACACTTGCTTTTGGTATTTGTGATAGATCGTACATGTCATGCCTTTAAACCCTTATCAACGGGGAATTTGCTTCAACGGCGCAATCTCGCAGAGCCAGGATGGAGTTGAAATCTGACAACGTTGGGGCAGCGAGTGCCAGCGAAACGGCAAGGCTCGAGAGCCATGGACGCGATCTGGACTTGGGGTGCTCGCATGAAAGCACGTCGGTCTCTCAGTCAACGAAAATGCTTTCGTCTATTCCAGATAAGGATTTAGATTTGGTCAAGCTGTTTGTTAATGAGATATCTCCTTTGACCGAAGTAAATCCGGAAAATTTATTCGCTTTTCTCGCTTCTGCTTCCAAAGTCGTTCATTTGGAATTGGTGCCGTTTAATTCTCTGTTAACGCTGTTAAGTTTGCAAGTTACCTTCGGTTTTACGGAATTACTTCTTGTCGGCAATCAGAAACCAGTTAACTTGGGAAGAAATTACTCGGCAGATTTGGGATGACGAAATTAGTTCACGCCAATTTGAAAAATTAGTCGTGGCCAAGGTTAAGAGGTTCCAATATCCTAATGAAAAGCCCCTTCATTTTCTCAATGATATTCGTAATGCTGTCATTGCTTTAGGACTCTATTACACGGACGAAGAATTTCTCTCTTTAATTTTAAATGGTTTGAATCCTTTGACACGGAGCACCTTCATTTTCCAAACTCGTCCGACAACTCTTGATGAATTAAATGCATTGTTGAAGTATGCCACTAAGCAGTTGATGGACTCAGCTGATTATGCTCACACATTTTCTAATTTCAATCGCCGCGAAGTTTCCCGCGGGAGCTGTTCTTTTTGTAATCGGCTTGGGCATGATGTCTCAACGTGTCGCCGCAGAACGAGGGCCGTGAATAGAAATATGCCTCAAATTTCTATGGGCAATTTTGAGTCTACGGTGTTGAATTCTTTGCCTCTGGTTTCCGTATGTATCGGACGTGTACGTACTTATGCCCTCGTCGACAGTGGTTCATCTGTTTCATTGGCAGATCCCCAATTCGGGAAGAAACTGAAAATTAAAATCACCTCGGATCCTAATTCGATATTGTAAATTCAAAGTATTAGTGGGGTTAAACTGCATTTGGTCGATAAAGCTAAATTAAATGTTAAAATTCATACGATGTCATGGAGCCATCACTTTTACTTATCTCCATTGCCTGTGCCTGTACTTTTGGGAAGAGATTTCATGGTCAAAACCAAAATGATATTGGCAGTTGATTATTTTTCGTTTGCGTCGGCTCCCAGCCTCAGATTACGTTATGTCGACATGACTCAGCCAGCAGAGGCATATGGCCAACCTAGTTATAGTTCATCCGAGGCGAATAGTAGTCGAATGGACCAGGTCCCATTGACTGGTCCGATGTTGGGTAATTTGGCTGGTAATTCTAATGTAATTTCTCATGCTACTAATCTTCCTCCAAGTTTCCGGGAAATTATTACGCAGTTTTCCGATGTTGTCACATCGAAGATGGGTATTACCAATCTTTTGCATTATCGCATCGAATTAAATGATACGCCACCCATTCGTACTCATCCATATTCTCTTTCTCCCCCTAAAGCTATGTTGATGAAAGACCATCTACAGCAATTAATCCAACAAGGTGTGATCGAGCCCTCTAATTCTGAATGGGCCTCACCCGCGTTTTTGATTCCCAAGAAAGGTAACAAGTTTAGACTCGTAGTCGACTATCGTAAGTTGAATAAAAAGGTGAAGGTAGATCCCTAACCGACTCCGTCCGTCGATAATGCGTTTCAGTATTTGTCTAAAGCTAAAGTTTTCTCAATTCTTGATCTTCATTCTGCATTTAATCAGATCCCATTATGTGAATCTTCGAAAAAGTTGACTGCTTTTGTTACCCCCTTTGGTTTATACCAATTTACTCGTTTGCCATTCGGCTTTGTTAACTCTCCTCAAGTTTTTACCAGACTGATGGACCTGGTACTTGGAGATTTAAAATATAAATGTGTTTATCCTTACATAGATGATTTGTGTATTTATTCGCCNTAGTTAACGTATCTTACATTAAGCTTGCAGTGTGCAAGCAACTTTTACTCGTATATCTCTGTATATAGACGCTTCTCCGGATATCTCTTTATATAGACGCTCCGTCGTCTGGCCTCTTCCTAACGCATGGGAATTATCTCTGCCTCTAAACCGGCTTAATTTTAATAGAATAAAAGGCATTCTTCGGAACATATGAACAGAAAGACCGCTTTTTCGATAATTATTTGATATTATTCTGAGAAAGAACTTTCAGTCATGACACTGATGTAACAATAATAAATTCTCAAAAATGTTTTTTGTCTCTCATGTTTTCCAGGAACATCTATCTGGTGCCCATTCAGCGTTTTTCGCTATCCTCCTTATCATGCGTGCGATATGGCCCAACCTTTGGAATTATTCTAATTTAATAAAGGACACTCCTCTCTTTTCTTTTGATCGATGAAAGTTTCTTATGATTATCCACACAATGCACTTCGTCCGGTGTTGGTCCAGAATATTCCCTCCCGAAGTTTTCGTCTTTTTATTTGGTTCGTAAGCATTCATCGCCACTGTTCTTACTGTTATTATAAATCTTCTATTTCTAAACCTTACGTACAATATTAGAGCTTTGTATTATCTTTAGTGCGGATACTGTAGCCAGCATATATTCTCTTCAGTATTTCTTTTAAGATCGTACTATTTCCGGTTAAGGAGAACCCAACATATTTAAAAGGCTATTTACTCCTTGCTTAAATCTAATATTTATATATTTCGATTAAACAGTAATGCTGATAAGGTATAACCCTGTCTTACACTTCCATTCAACAATAAAAGTCCGTGTTAATTTGCTCTAAAATTTCACTGCGTCCAGTGTAACTTCGGTAGGCTTCACTAATTTCTCCTGAATGTGCAATTTTCGAAGGATCTTCTCAAAAAGCCTGCGTTTTGACTTTATCATACCGCATTAAAAAATCCTCAAAAAGTGCTGAATACTATACTGTAGTAACTTATACTGATAGTACTACAGTACTGTCGTATTCACAGCATTTGTTAAACAACTGTCTTAACATAAAAATATTAACTATAACATACCTGTCATTTCTAAAACCACACTGGTAGTCACTAATTTTATTCTTAGAATATTCAGCGAATCTGTTAAGGAGCCTTAAATATGTACATATTTATACACATATTTATATACCTATATCTAACATTTAGTAATGCAGTGTTCCCATAATTAATACAGATTCTTTCGTCACATTTTTATTCATAGGTATTATTCGGTGGTGGATACATTTAGTAGGTTCTATGACTGCGGCGTACACCCATTGATAAGCTTAGTGATTTGTGTATTCTTGCAAAAAGAATCGAAAAGAATATATGGATTGCTTTGCACTCTTGTTCCATCTACGCACCTTTAAGGAACTCATCATCGCATTTCGATAATCTTTTGACAAGGACTGCTATGACTGTATCCTACCCCTGCCTAAAGGCGGCTTGAATAATGTACATAAGGTTTAATTTATCGTGGGAGATAGCTTGAGTTTCGCGCGAGTGTCTTAACTTCGCTCGCACAGTGAGTACGGAGTGCGTCAATAGTGCGACGCCATTCTCTCGTCATTTCGCTATCAATTCGCCCAAACATCTTAGATTCTGAGTTCGTGAATGCACCGCAAGATATTCAGTTTTCGTTCCGAATAAAGCAAAATTTGGACTTAAGTTAGAAAGGCTAAAATGGGCCAAACCACCGAGACTTTTATTGTTTTATGTTTCAAACTGACACGAGTGGTTAGCGCGCTATCGCTCCAACACCAAGGTCCAGGGTTCGAATCCCGGCTAGTCGGATATTTTCCTGTTAGGGAATGGTTGTGTGTCCGTCCTTTGTTAATGTTTCAAGCTCACCACTGTAATGGTCCAGTAAATGGGTGTTTGTGTGGGTATTGGCCATTAAATAAATGAATACTAGATATAGAATCCGAAGAAACTCTTTCGATTCATCGGATTCATGGGAAAGGATATTTTCTGGTGTAGCGGCGGAATACGACTCAGTGCCACTTACACTCCGAATTCAGTCGCGCTGCGCTATCGGCAATCTTTTACCAAATTAAAGGCAAATATCACGATACATTTCGGCAGTAAACAGAAAAACTTCACAGTTAATGATAGAGTCCACTAGGAAATTTTTATTACATTTATTTCATATCCTTTCCGAATGATCCTGCTATTCTCTACTCTCCGATAAACTTCTTAATTCGTCACCTCATCCTTCCAAGTAATCCTTAAGGTGGGTTTTCACTTGAGAGTTTTCACGCGAGTAACTCTCGAGAGTCACCTTCATGTGGTGATCCACTTGAGAGCTGATTTTCGCTGTAACTACTAGCGAGAGCAAGCGGCGAGCGGCTCGCCGAGATCGCTCTCGAGAGATCTTTCGAATCCCTGTCCACTACATGGATTCCTGACAGCAGTAAAGACGTCGTCTTACTTAAGAAAGATTTATTTATTTATTTAATTATTTATTTATCACATACAGCATAAAAAGCCAATTGAAAGTGATATTCATAACAAGTAAGCCAAAAAAAAAACAACCAAAGCAGCAACGATAAATAGGACAGGAAGCAGGAGAATAGCAAGAGGAAATAGGAGGCAGCAGTTACAGTGATCTGGTATGAGTTAGACCTAATTTTATAAAAGTCCCCTTAGGCAAGAAAAAAGGATCAACAGAGGGAGGAATGGAATTCAGCAANTTTCTATCTCAACGGAAAATACCCTAAATGAATTCGTAAACGTAGGTCATATAAATTGCCCTAGCATCGAACTAAGGACACCCAGTGTAAAAACCTTTAGGTTAACCTTTGAGGTTTGTCGTCTTTATCAATGACGTGAATTGCAACGCTCTACCTTACCTTGAAATACCCTAAATGATTTCTTGAAAATTTTGAACTAAGAATTTACCTAGCATCGAACGTGGTGCCATTATGTATAAAGCTCTTACGGGAAACGGAAGATAAAATCATTTTCTAACGATTTCGTAAATCTCAACGTTCTATCTTTATGCTAAATAGGCTAAACGAATTTTTGAAAATGCGCTCAATGCATTCTTATGGAAAAATGGCCGTTATTGGGGTCTCCTAGAATCGAACCCATGATGTCTAGAATGGATGTCCGCTTTATTCCATAGTGTCCAAACCCGGGACTTCACGGCAAATAAAACAGCGGCTCTGTGAGGCACTTCCTTCCGCCTCATCTTTAGTATCCTATATGTATCTCTTTATATAGACGCTTCTCCGGATATATATATACATACGAGTAAAAGTTGCTTGCATACTGCTAGCTTAATGTAAGATAGATTAACAAAGGCATTACACACCAACTGCAACACTCCGCCTTCCATACACCGAGTGCCAACCACAAAAAACATTGCACTAAACGAATTATTGAAAATACGTCCTTAACGATTGTCCTGGCATCGAACCTGGTTCTATTAGCACTAATATTCTTACGGCATATAATAGAAGTCCCTACCTTCTATATATGCAAATTTCAACCATCTACCTGACCGGAAAATCCCGTAAAGAATTTTTGAAAATTCGGTCATTCGAATGGTCCTGGGATCGAACTTGGGCCTTTATGGCAAAGACCTTTACGGCATACGATAGACAATAGTCCATTCTAACAACTACTTAAATTGCAAGTTTCTATCTTAACGGAAAATACCCTAAATGAATTCATGAACTTCAGACAGAAAAACTGCCTTAGCATCGAACTAATGATCCTCAGGGTAAAAACCTCTTGGTATGCGATAGATGTGATTGCGCTCTATCGACCACGTGAATTTGAACGTTCTATCTTACATGGAAGTAACCGAAATGATTTCCTGAAAGTTTTGCACTAAGAATTTACCGAGCATCGAACCTGGGGCGATCAGAGATAAATCTTTTGCGGCAAACGGAAGATAAAATCATTTTCTAACGATTCCGTAAATTTCAACGTTCTATCTTTAATTCATTAGGGTATTTTCCGTTAAGATAGAAACTTGCAATTCACGGTGTTGTTAAAATAGATGATTGTCTATCGTCTGGGAAAGTGGCCGTTTTTGGGGCCCCCTAGAATCGAACCCACGTTGCGTAGAATGGAAGTCCGCTTTTTTCCTACATGTCCAAACCCGGGACTTTACGGCAAAAAAATCGGCGGCTCCGTGAGGCNAGGTTCGCAAACTCCCAATTCTTCGCCATTTTTCAACATTGCCCTTTTGTCCGACAAGTTTGCCACTTTTATGGTCTCGATATTATTCAGATTGACCAACGTCCTGGCAATTAGTAGTCCATTCTTGGTCTTCGTTGGTTCAATAACTACCACTCCTTCTTCCGGGACATTCTTCTCTAATCGAGCATGAACCACAACTTCCGAATTTGGGGGAATGCTCAAGTCTTCATTTATGAGAACTTTGGTCCGTTTGATTGATGACACAGACGATGAAAACAAAAGTTCTTCATTCCCGATTCGAAGTAACTCGTTCTAGAAGTCTACCACAAACTTGGTCTGTCATGATGTCCAGCCCTAATATTAATTAGTCTGTGATGTCAGCGACAAGCACTTTAATTTTGATTTCTATGCTTCCCAAGATGATTTTGGCAGAGGTTTCCCCCCGTATGGCGAATTGCTCTCCACTGACTGTCTCCAACATAGCTTTGTTCGATAAATGGGTCATCGGTCGGGCAAAAGTCATGTCCGGTCTCATTACTGATCTGGTCGCTCCAGCATCGATGGTAATCGCAAGGTCGCCCATTCGCAAAACCTGACAAAATAAGGCTTCTGTTGCAGTTCTTGACGGCTGAGATTTTAATTCTAGGGGCTTGAACCCTGTTCGCCACCATGCGCCCCCTTACACTGGCAACTCGGCGTTTCCCGAACCGGTCTTGTGTGCCAGACTGGGGCTACGGCTTCGGCTGTTCCTTTCGGCGGAACGAAAGCGTTGGAGGCAATCTCTACTAATATGCCCTCTTCTTCCGCGGGAATAGCATTTAATTTCCCTCTTTGGAGCTCTCGGCATACTTGGCAGGTTTTTTCAAACTCTCCACAATTTCACGCAATGTCTTCCGTATGTCCAGCTCTTCGTCCTGGTCTGACGACGGATCCGAAAATTTGATCTCCCGCACTCGGTCTCATTTGGAGTAATATCCGGCGGCTTCGTATTCTAATGCTCGTAGGATTGTATCGGCTAGGTTCGCCATCCTCGAGGTCCTCAAAAATCAAACGTGCATGCGGATAAGCTAATCTCGTCATTCTTTCCACCTCTGCCCCATATTCCTGCAGCGTTTCTGTCGGCAGCTGAGCCCTACATTTCAGCTGGGTTTTTTAAACTTGAAAGAGATGGCTCTGCCCAAAACCCCTCTAGGGCAGCCACTACAGACGAGTAATTGTTTTGGTTTATTTCGGAAATGTTTTGCAAGACATCCAAAGCCTTTCCTCGCAGAGCCATTATCAAATTTGTGAGTTTTTCTTGTTCTGTCCAGTCGTTACTAGAAGCAGCTACCTCAAATTGTCGTTTATACAGATTCCATNGTCAAACGGGTAGATCTGTTAGGAACACGATAATGGAGGAGAGAAGTTAAGAGAGGACAGTCTGAAAGGGAATTTAGTAGCGAATATAAGAAGGATAAGTCATGTTTAACTCGATTGACAGATAGAGAATCCAAAGATCGCAGCGGCTGTAGTGATTTTAGCTTACGTACTCTAAAACGAGGAAGAATAACAGAAAGAAAGCATCTGGGTTAAGCCGTGAAATGAAAGAAGGCCAGAACGTTCCAGAATTGACCAAGTCTTAATACACAAATTAAAGATGCGGAGCGGTTGCGGAAACAGCAAAGATTGTTCTTGGATGTAACGTTAAAATTGTTAAAAGATTCACGAAAAGGAATCAAATTTGCGGAAGAAAAAGACGTAACAACAATCACCCTGACGGAATTCATCTTGAATGGCACCGCCGCTCACGCTAACCACTACACCATGGCTACTGGCGACAACAGACTGTGATTTGTTAGTTGTTATTCAAAGTCCTAATTGGTGCATTTTAGGGTGATTCTTAAACTTTATTTTTTTAAGAAATATGAATCGTTAAGAAAAACTTTAACTTATTGCTCCTATTCTCTGCCATCTTCTTCAGGGCAGAATACGATGGCAGAGTTAGCCATTGAAACGTGGGCGAAATATCCTGAACTTACCTGGGTGTTAACCCGAGAAAATTCACACAAACTATCCACCAGGAAAATACCAAAACTCTATAAGTCTCATCTTCGTCCTGTCACTGCACATCTTCAGCTTATCTCTGGCAAAATTGTGGGTGACTCTTAACCGGTCTACTAGCTGACTGATATATTCCGGAAGTACAACTTGTCGGTCCTCCTCTTCAGTGGTTGGTACGCCGTAAATCAAGTCAACGGGGAGTCTCATTTCTCTCCCAGTCAATAACATGTTAGGAGTGTAACCTGTAGCTTCATGTCGGGAACTTCTATATGCCAACAAGAAAAGTGGTATCAAACTGTCCCAATTTCATTGGTTCCGGTCTACAACCATTGACAGGTACTAATTCACAGTTTCTTTCCACCATGCCATCCGACTGAGGATGTAGAAGTGTAGTGCTGGTCTTCTTGACTCCCAATGTACCCATCAAGTGCTTCCATAATTCTGATTCAAAATTTTGTCCTTGATTGGTGTGAACTTCCAAGGGCACTCCGTGGCGGCATATTACATGCTCCAGCAAAGCTTCACATACTATAGCTGCCACTTGACTCGGACCCGAAATATCCACCGCAACGCGTTCCCACGGTGCTCCCGAAATATATTGCATCATTTCTCCACGTGATTTAGTTTCTACGTGATCGTTTGCACCACTGCCCTACATCTTGACGATAGTTTATCCAATAGAATCGGTCTCTTACTCGTGCCAATGTCCTGTTGACACCAAAATGACCTCCAGTTCGAACGTCGTGAAGCTCTGTTAGCACGGCATCTACTAGATCCCGAGGGACGATGGTCTGATTGGTGACAGTTTTTCCATCTACGCTTTCCCACTTCCGGATGATCACGTCTTCACACAAGCTCAAGGAGTCNACTATTGATGATATTACTTATGTTAACTATTGCATGACACTATTGATGATATTATTTATGTTAATTACTGCATGAAACTATTATTTAATTACACTGTGAATTTATATTCGATGTTTTCTTGTCTCCTTGTCTCGAAATATTCCTCAGAAAGATCACGAAAATAATTCAATGCACAGTCCGAGTGGATTCTCCGGAAATATAATTTTCCTGATCCACCCTCACCGGTGCAGTAATGGTAGCAGAGCGTGGTGATTGATTACTGCACCGGTCAGGGTGGATCAGGAAAATTATATTTCCGGAGAATCCACTCGGACTGTGCAATGCTTAACTCTTTTGCCTCCTTTTGTGTGGTTTTAGCCTGTTCTTTCACACTGCCTATTTTCCGGAAGGAAATACTGTTACCTTTTCATTCGATAACTTTGCAGGGTTTGAACGTTTAAATGGAAATTTATCAGAACGAAGATTGTTCTGATAAATTTCTATAAGAAATGCATATAAAGTTCGATTTTCTCGGTTACAGACTTTATTTCTTTTGCAAAATTAAATTAGAAGGAATAGTCGTATGAATTCAAAATAAGTACCAAAAGAAGGGAATTTGAATACAGATTCTCGTGGAATATCGCCCTAATTTCGAAGTTGCGAGAATCCAGATAAAATATACGAATTTTACGTGAAATTTTGATGTTGTAAACAAACCATCCTCCTGACGACCAATGCGATTGTTGATTCCGAGGTCATGCATTTTCCCATGAGAATTCACTGTGTTTTTGGCCCTTTTAGAAGCAATTGACGAGATGAAGACGAAATTTTCAGAGATTTTAATTAACTATTAGTCAGGAAAAAACTGTGATGAATCGCAGGAGCAACAAACATACGTAGCACCGTAATGAATTAATGGAGATGGATGAGTAACTTTTTTCTATCAATTCCGACTTTCGACATATTTTATGATTAAATTTCCGAGAACCAGAAATTGAAAATCTTGCAAACGTGCACATTAACTTGACACAAGTTTCATAAGAAGGAAATTCCATAAAAATACACATTTTTATTGTTGATTGTAAATTTCGGCTTCGAACTGTGATTACAAAATTTTTGTTTTCGATAATCTGTCCCATTGGACTAAACTATACATCTCTCCTTATAACAAGGAGAGACTCTCACTTTTATCAAGGGATTTTGATGAAACTTCTTGTGGTGGTAATACTGGTAGTAGAGTAATGAAAAAGTGAAACGGGGTTCTTTGTGATGGGCCTTAGTTTTACTGCAATAACTAATTGAAAATTGATAATCCGAGTATAGGCAATCCCGCAATACGCTTCTTCCCTCGCCCATGTGCCCGCTGTTTGGTAATAGTTTTCCGTTAATTAAGAAGATCATCCGCAGTGTTTTGAACAATTCGAGGATGTTTTCAAGTTAGTTATCGTAGTTTGGTAGCATCATGTTCTCTTCAGATTGCAGTACCTCGTAAGCTGGTGTGAGATAGTCTTGAACCCTTTCAAAGAATAGGAAGCGAAATATGACTGATAAAAATAAGAATGCTGTATCATACGGCAGTTTACGGTATAGGATATATTTTGACAATCACTTCCAGGTTATCACTCTTCGATACCACTTGGACCATCCTCAATAAATGGCTATCACAAACCCAATAACTTTCATAAAAAATCTTAGCACGTCACTGAAAATGGACGGTTCGCTTTAAGCGACAAATCCTCAGTGTCGGACAGAGATATTTGTTCGAGTTTCGTACTAACCAATTTTTGTGTTAAATGATTAAAACTCCATAAGACGCAATGTATCCGTGCTGGGAATGCAATTTGGATTCATGTTATAGCGAAATTCGTGTTAACGAGGTTATACTGTATCTGTTTTAGCGATCAATTCCTTGCGGGTTGTCAATGCCTATCGGAGATAATGCTCCATTTTTAAATACAATCACGTCTTCTACTTCACTATAAAATTCTGAACCGATGAATTTTTCGAAAAGCTTCTGGTGGTACTTCTCAACTGGAGTGATTTCCACCCGAGTTCATCTATCATAGTCTTAACGATATGATTTGCGCGATAAATACTTATAGGTGGCAAGAGCCCCGCTACCAGTTCTCCAGTCGCAATCTCGAACTCAAACGATAAGGAAGACATTGTTATGTCGTACTTGTAGATGAATGGAATTACAAGAAGAAATTAACTGTAGCGTCCCTACAACTTTGCTAATGTGAAACATGGTTCAGCAGTTATTACTCGAGGATTGTCTCAATAGGAAGAAAAACTAATGAAATTTTACCGTAAGATTACAAAAATTTTCTAGTTACTCAAGATCCTAAATTCACCATCCATTAAAATATCCAAGTTTATTCCTAAGAGAATGCAAGGTTTACAGACTAGAGGTCTGCATGGGTTGGGCACATGAACCGGGTTTGAGCCAGATAAATCTGCCAGTTCATTGGACTTGGACCCGAGTATTACATGGGATGGACAAAATTATTCGTTCTCAAACAGCGTTTTTTATTCTTGCATAGGGACGAAGGCTTTCTACAGTTGCTATCCAATGCCTACACAATATGCACAGATTCTTATTTGTTGAATAAAATTTGTCCAGAGAAGATGGTGATCAGTAAGACGAAAAATCACGATGGAGAATAGAATAAATCTGATTTACATTGGAACTAAAATTATTGTTTGAAACATTTTCTGTTTGCTAATACCAGTATATTTTACTTTATATTATCCTCACAGCCGCTTAAACATTTCTAAGATATATTACAATGCTAAAGGAATGACAGAGGTAAAATAAACGTATGTATTCCTGAATGCATCGTAACGACTAATTCCGGAACAATTCTGAAAAGGTTAGGCTCTGGTCGGGCTTGAAAGCGAAAATCTAGCCCACGCACAGTGGGCTAGAATCGAAAAAAGCTGGCCAAGAGGCCAAAAATGGTTTCTTAGAGCGAGGAACGTGAAACTTAGCATAGGTATTCAGAAAAGATTGAATTTTGTTGTTATGCCTTTTATTTTTCGTTTTTTGTCAAAAAGATACAGGGTGTCAAACTTGGGAAATGTTCACAGAAAAGAATGTTCTCGGATTTTTCTGAAAAACATTCAAGTTTGCTGCGATGCAGACATGATTAAAGGAAACTTATGGAAAAACCGATTATGCCATATTTTAGAATGGTTTCTGATTTTTTGATTCGTTATAGTTTTGTGCTCAAATATCTCTGCTCATTTTACGCAACAAAATGGCGGACACCTTTTTCGGCCACTTTTTGAGATAAAGTGAGGAAAGCAACTAGGAAAACGGCGCCAAACTATCAAGTCTCTTATACCACGTCAGTGTCTAAGGTGTTCTAATATAGAATGTGAAGAAACTGTTTCGATTCACCTGCTACCCTGGGATTGCGATGGCTTTTTCGACCTCGCGGCATGGCCCGGCTGAGCGCCACGGTCACTAAGAATTCTGTCACGTTGCCTATTCGGCAGTCTTATTATGATCTTTTAGCTATTATCATGTTATATTCTGGCTTTAAATGTTATTAACCTATTCCACAGTAATTTAAGACCCTACTAGGACATTTTTATCCCACATATTAGCGGAGTAAAAGAATAAATAATTATCCAATGCAACTCAGAGTATTTTCGTTGATTGAGTACTATTCGCTATTTTATGTTATTTTTGTTTTAAACTAAGAGTCAACCTTAATATCATTAATTATATCAAGTTATACTTTAAAGTAGTTGAGAATTTTTCCTAGCATCTTTTGGTTAACAACGAGGAATATCTTGAATGTTGTCGCAATAAGTGACAGTGTAAATAGAAATTTATTCGTAACTTTTTAACTACACGAAACATATGTATATTAAAAATTTAACAAATTCACTATTTAAAGCGTTTTAGGTTAGTTTCCTATCTCGAGGTTATTATTAACAATTCCTTTGTTTTCCCACCGTTATAAAATATTTGGTCTTAATTCTCAGCACTTTAGTTGAATTTGGTAAATGTAATGTCTTAAGAGAAATCTTAATGTTAATATGATTATTACAGTACAATATTTTTTCTTATCTACCATCCGATGATTCTTTAATCCGAATCCTATCTCCCTCAATCCTACCCTCCTCATCGATGATGGTACGTCTCCTTAATTCTTTCGGCCCGATTTCTTAATGTTCTACTAAGCCAGTTAGTGGTTCTTACGATGTAAATTCAAAATCTTCTTACTGCTATCTCTCGTTTCCATAACCATCTTTCAGTATTGCGCCCAAAAGTATATAGTTTATTTAAAACTACTGGTTCAGAATTAGTATCTTAAACAATATCAGAGACACAAAGCCCGGGGCTAA